>CAJHQQ010003233.1:0-48194 GCA_905132885.1 Moricandia moricandioides | reverse complement strand
AGAGTTTGGCCAATCTTGGCTACGTCTCCGGACCTGCTACTAGGCCTGGGCGTAAATAATTGTAACCGAAGCCCATACTTCTACCCGAACCGAAATAGTGGGTTCGGATCGGTAACAGATCCATGTTAAATACCGAATGGGCCTTAACCTCTTAGCTTTCGTTTATTGGGTTGGTTCGGTCGCAGACCGAGATCCGAACTAAGCACCCGAACTAAACCGACCGTATGTATAATTTATGTTATACACATTTACATTTATATAACTTCCATGGATTCTCCTCTCTCACCTGCTCTGGTTTTCTTTCGGCGACCGAGCCCTAATCCTAAAAGAAAAAAGTTTCTTTGATTCAGTCTTATAATTATAAACTAGAACTAGAAATATCTTCGCCTCTATTTCTCCAGCTTTATTTGAGAATTACAAAAATCAAAATCAATCACAAGTTCGTTTGTTTTCTTTCTTCTTCAGTTCTTTGAAAGTTTTGGTAATCAATTAGAAAATAATAGATACGTCTTCTATATGCATGTCTTTCGATTCGTTTCTCTGTAGTTTATTGTTCTTATTCTTCACTTATATATGTGCTTTTATGTTTACAGATGGATTCAACATCATCTTTTGATTGAGAAACTATAAAGCTCGTTCGTATTTTTTTCATAGTGGGGAGATACAACAATCCCACAATAAGTTTGAGCATTTTGTCATTTTGGTGTGTTAATGAATGGGTAATTCGGTTTTGTTCAGGATTTTTTGATTATTTTGGTTATAAAACCCGATACCGAACCGAAACCATTCCAGTTTCGGGTTTAAGCGGATCTTCTAAGTTTGATCCGAACCGATCCGAATCCGATGGATCCCGAACCGAGACCATACCGAAATTTCATATAACCCGAATGGGGTTTCTGAGCTAAAAACCAAAAATCCGAAAATCCATTTTACCCGAACCGAACCCGATGGGGGCCCCGAACGCCCAGGCCTACCTGCTACAGATATTTTATTATCAACCCGAGAAATTTTATAATGCTCTCAACTCATACCCAATCACAAATACACTCATGAAATTACTCTTACTTTCTTAAAAAGGTTTTTTTCTCTTTCTCTCTCTTACGAGCTTCTTCTTCTTCTTCTCTTGTTCTCTCTTTTCTTTTGTGATGTTGGGATGATTTGCCTCTTCACCATATGCATGTATTTATTGGAGAAGATTGTGGGGTTGGTGAGACGTAAGTGTTGACAATAGGCACAAGCCTTTCTTTTTGAATTTTTCTTCCTTCTCTCACCGTCCAACCCCTCCGGCCATTTCACCTCTTGTGAAACACGTGATGTAACTAACATGGTTTTCATAGTGATAAGGGCCCTAGTAAAATCACCTTTAAAGTGGAGATTGCAAAAGCCTTTGATAAGGAGAACTGGGCATTCATCTTCAACTGCCTTCATGGCATGGACTTGCCATCTTAATTCATCCAATGGGTCTATAAATGTGTTACCTCTCAAAGCTTTATGGTCGGATTTAATGGAACAGTTCACGGGTACTTCAAGAGAAATAGAGGACTGATTCTGGGTGACCCCCTCTTCTTGTTACTTGTTTGCCATTGCGATGAATTTTCTATCAATGCTATTGGATCAAGCAGTTGAGGAAAGGAAATTTGGATATTACTATGCTTGCCAAACTTACGCATCTTTGTTTTGCAGATGACTTACTCACCTTCTGTGACGGCTCTCTCCAATCGTTCCAGAGTGTCCTTGGAGTCTTAGTCAACTTCAACTACTCTCAGGGCTATCTATGAGCATCTCTAAAACTTGCTTCTTCGCTAGTGGGGTCCAACAACCTGAAATCAAACAAATTGTTGCTCAGTGTTGGTTAACTCAAGGATCTCTACATATACGCTACTTAGGCTTTCCGCTTGTGACAAAAAAATTAACATTAACAAATTGTGAACCCCTCATACAACAAGTCAAGAGAAATATCAATAGCTGGACATCAAAGGCATTATCATTCGCGGGAAGACTGCTTCTGATTAACACTGTCATTGCTGGCATTTCAAATTTCTGGTGCGCTACTTTTACTATAAAATGTAGAAAAAATATTCACTCTACATATGGTGACTATCTCTGGAAAGGAACAATAGAAGCTAATCATTTAGCGAAAGTTTCTTGAGAGACAATTACCTTAGCAAAATCAGAAGGTAGGCTTGGGATCAGAGAGTTAGTGTTCTGGAACAAAGCTTGCTCAGTCAAACTGTTGTGGATGCGCTTCTTCTGAGCAGGTTCCATTTGGGTAGCCTGGTTTACAAAGAACATCCTATCGGGTGATATATGCAACCTCTAGATCCTAAAGGAAAAACAAACTCACTCATCAAAAACTAAGAAGATCTTGTGTGTTCGTGACTACGCATATTTGGATGTCTCCATGCATATCTCTCTACTGTCATCTTAGCAGCTGACAGTGATGTGTTTGTTTGGTCACCTCAAGGAACTCTACTTACTTCCTTCTCTACTGGAATAATCCACAATGAAATTAAGCCTCATCAGTAATGAGTTCCCTGGCATAAAGCGGCCTGGTCTTCAAGAGGTATTCCTAGACACAACTTTTAACTTGGCTCACGGTGCTACAAGATGCTCTACGAAGGATCGGATGCTAAACTGGGGAATCCAAACATATCCGACATGTATTCTATGTAATAGTGCAAGTGAATCGAGAGAACACTTGTATTTTCATTGCAGTTACTTTTGGAGTTTGTGGTCTTGGGAAGAAAAGCAAACTGGTATGCAACAAGAAACTAGTCCGCTGAGCTTCAACTCTTGCAATCATCAATAGCTCCCAAACACTCTAGACTGCTAATTCAACTGGCATGGCAGGTAACGATATACTTTCTCTGGTCTGAGCGAAATAATAAACACACCTCCAGCAATACTGAACAACCTCCTCTCTAGCACGACAAGCAGACTTGTTCATCAGAAACGAAATCTTAAGTTTTTGAGCTGACAACCCCACTCTCTCGTCGAAGATGCGCCAACAATGGTTTGATGACCAACCATCTTCATAATCATCGGAAAGGAAGCGTCTTTCGGGATTCTCCCTATTTTCCATTAGGGCTGGGCAAAATATTTGGACCCGAAGAACCGACCTAAAACCGATCCAAAAATCAATGTCCCGAACCAGATCGGACCCGGTGTAAATAACCGAATGGGTCTTCAATTGTTGTATCTAAAGAACCGGTACAACCCAATCTGAACCGAGAACCGAATGAGTATCCGAAGATATTCAAAATGTAAATATGTATCTTAAAATATTAGTTATAATTATACTTATAATTAGTTTTATATTTGATATAGCCTATTTATTACATGTTTCAGGCCATGTTATAGGCTCTATATAGGGTTTATTATGTGTGTATAGGTTATGTTTTAAGGTCTTTACAGGTCCAGGTGCGTTTTGGAGATATATGAAGATACTTGGAGCCTTTGGAGCATATATAGGAGATTAATCCGTAGCTGATCACTGAGAGAGTCGAAGTACAAGACTGTCGAACGACGACACTACCTTGGCATCGACAGATGTTACATGACCAAGATCGATCGATGCTTAACACTTGACATCGACCAATGACCAATTCACAGACAGACGATTTCAAGCTCAAGTTAGAGACAAAACACAAGATTACAAGATTACACCTGGATGAGTTTTGACATAGATTTTAAGGTTTTATATTTATACTCTATGTATGACACCAAAATGTGTGTGCATGGTGACGGCTGGTGTGAAAGCGCGGTGTGCCAGTGGCAGATTGTGTGCACCGGCATTCCATTATAGTTTTAGAATTTATTTAGGGGAGGCGATTCATAACTCCTTAGGAAGATTTGTATTGGAACCCTAATATTTTATCTATGCATTATATTTAGATTATTATTCTTACTTTGATTATGTTTGAGTAGTTACCAACTAGATTTATGGTTGAATGATAGCAATCATGGATTAGCCCAAAATTAGGATTGCTAGGTTAATATCCATCAGTTGAGTTGTGCTTAATGCTTGCATTCTAGAGTATCTAACTAGGATCTCGAAAGTAGGACATGGATGACTACGAGAGTAGGTTATGTGCCAGAATAGACTCCATTGAACTAGGTTGTTAGGCGCATGCGAGAGCTGGTCTAATTAGCTTGGTGAACATATCAAATCTCGTTCACACTTCCTTCTGATTTCACAGTCGATCGACATCAGACCTTAGCCGTCGATCGATGATCTTTCGTTTTGCTCGCATACGAGAGTTGAAGTTAAAAAGGTCAGAATAGTTAATATTTGAGTTTTAAAATATTTACATATTCGTGCTTCTTATTCCATATAATTCATTAAGCTTGAAAACCCTAGATATAACATATTTACATTTGCATGAGTTAGTCTATTATCATATTTTCATATTTACATTATTATCATATTTCTCTATTTCATCTACACTTTCCAATAAGGAATATTTCCTTAAACTGGTTACTTGTTACCAATATATATAATCACCTAGCCTAGTCTTTAGAAATAAAAAATCTATTGTGTACTATTGTTCTCTGTGGATTCGATCCTAAGTACAACACATGATCTCTTTTGGTAAGAGTATTATTTTGTGTGTTAGGATTAATGGTTAATTTGACAATTAATTGTTTATGATATTTATACCATGTTAGAGCAATAAACACACATGTGTGCCAATATTAAAATTAGAATTATAAATTAAATATATTAGTTTTTTTAAAAATATTTTTGTGTATTTTTGGATGAAATAAGATTGTTTGGATATAAATACTCAAACAAAACTGTGTTAAATAAATATTTTGGCTATTTTTTTGTACTCTTTAGTAGTTTTGTTACAAAATACCCGAATTAAATCGGGTAATATGATTACTTTGGATACAAATACCTGAACCCGTTTCAGATACATTGGTTATTTGGTTATTTTCATGTTCCTAATCATAAGAACCAAACCCACCGGACCCGAGAAAACCCGAATCGAACTATACCCGGAATTTTATAATACTCGAATGGAACCTAATTTCAAAACTCGAAAAATCCGAAACCCGAAAAAACCGATCCGTACTCGGATACGGGAATCCCAAGGCCTATTCTCCATCGTCATATTTGGGTTCATATGTATTTCATAGTAGGGCCAATCCCAATGCACTTTTACTTTCGAGGTTACATGTAATGCGATAAGGCCGAAATAAATGTTTTCAAGGCCATTGTAAAGCCATTTCTCAAAAAAAAAGAAGACGAGTATCATTTAATACTTCCACAGTTTCATAGTAAACTGTATTTATAATCAAAGAGAAATTACTAATACGCTGCTACTTTAAAATATACTGAACTTCTTCACCACTGAACAGCCATATATAAAGCATGTTAGTACACATATTTTGGTAACTGTACGACATTTTTTTCAACTGAGCTGTACGACATTTATTGACAGACTTGTTAGAAGTTCATATCTTCTATCATTAGTATGTTAGGAAGCAGAGGATGATCGGTGTGTAAGACAATCCTTAGAATTGATTGTGGATTTTTGGAATATCCATATTAACGAGGATAGGACCATTACAATAACATTTCGAAAATCATTAACGGTCTTATTTGTAACAGTTCAAGATCTGGTTTGATCTATTTAATTCAAAGATAATACAGGAGAAAAAGTGAGGTTGAAAGAACCAAATATTCGACTATATATAGTGAAAGTATTAAGTCGAGAAACTTGAAACAAACCCTAGGGCAACAAATCATTGATATAAAAAGTGCAAAACAATGTTCATAAACATATAACCATTCAGGCTGCTGGAGCATAATCATATATAATGTCATCATCGTTGTCACCATTTTCGACATAGGCAGCTTGAGCATACTTAAATGCTTGATCGTTATTAGCCATGAAGCCTCCAATAATGCCCGTTTCATAAATATTGTTGTTGAGAAAAAAATCGTAGACATTAATCATTTTTCAAAGAAACCGCTCAATCAAGCGTAGAAGAGTAAATGCAAAACACAGAAGATTTATTTGAGTTTGATATGTGAACGATAGATCGTTGGTTTTTTATAGGTAAATTGATGAGACTTTGAACTCGTTTCCATCTTCTACTGACCTGGCCATGGAGTGTGACATGCTCGTAAGAAACGTGGAATCGCACAATACAGATTACGAATCGCTGTTAACTTTTTGACACTTAGGAATTTATAGTGACACGTCTGCGACACATTAGTTTGCATTTCCTTTTTTCTTTTCAAAGCAGGATAGGCAAGAAAAAAAATCTTGGCCTTCACCAGAATATTATTTGTAGTGGCGACATAATGGTACAAAAGATATTTGTCGGTGTGTTTATTAGATTATAAATGTACTGCGTACTAAGTTTAAGTGATTTGTTGTTAATTCACATACATATCTATATTAATAAACAAAAAGGATTAGTGTGTAGTAGTGTTGGCGTGTCAATCCCAATCTAAAACTTAAGATTCACTAATGAATAGTCTAAATACAGTAAAGAACATAGTCTAAAATAAAAAGAAGAACTTCACTAAAGCTATCGACTTTAAGTTAAAAACATATTTAAATTTATTTGGAGTAAATGAAAAAAGATCAAATTTAAGTGATCAAACTCGGAGTTAAACTCTAAAAGAGACTGAAAATCTAAAGTAAATGCAAACGAAGAAATTTTTTACTCTATTATAGTATGTTCATATAACGTTTTCTCTCTATTTTACTATGTTCAGTTATCTAAGAATCAGACCTCTATTATTTAACAAAATACAAATAAAATACCTTTACACCACACTATGTTCACGCCTGCAAATAATATTCCCATAAGATATAAAGGATAAACCTTCTCTTGCTTTATTGCTTTGAAAATAATACTCCTCCATATCATTTCCAAATAAAGAAATGTAAATTAATATGTGTAGCGTATGTGGCACTTCAAAATCCTATGTGTATAAAAGTTAAATGTTATTCATAATTTAGATTGTGCTATTCAACAATTTGTATAAACATGTCACACTCCTGGCTGAAGTCAGTGTAAGACGCGAGCGAGTCTAAACTTCCATCAACTTTTTCGCTATTACCTATAAAGAGGCCAATGAACTCGTTTCCTCTCATCAAACTTATGTGTTTAGCATTTGCTGTTATAGACATTTTATTGATATAATTTCCCTTTCCCTTTATTAAAAAAAGAACTATGATCTATGTCACCAAATTTGTTATGTGCATTGATGAAAATGCCAATGGAGTTGGAGCCGAAGTCGCCAACAGTGATCAAGCATTTGAATATGCTCATTCTGTTTCTAAAGAAAATGGTGACAACGATGACGACGTGGTCTATGACTATGCTCCAGCAGCATGAATGGATCATATACATGAACCATGATTGTGTACTTCTTATATGTTAGTGATTACGCCCTAGGGCTTCTTTTTAGTCTATATGATTTTGTAATTTTTCTTACGTTATACAAATAAAATAAAATAATTCAAAGCCAAATATTTATTATTTAGGTCATATAATAAATTACTGGTAAACTCAGAAAAAACACTTGTCATACATCTGGACCCATGAATTAAGCATGGGCGTTCCGATGTCTTATCGGATTTGGTATGGAACCATTTCGGGTTGGGGTTTTGGGAGCACAACTTTTAACCCCCATTCAACGATATAGAATTTTGAATCACTGTTTTGAATTTACGCGGATCGGTTTAGGTTTAGTAAATTGTGTGAATCATTAAATTTTCAGATACATTTCTAGAACAAGTTTAAATAATCCAAAACACTGTTTTCATTTTAAATATACTCACTGAAGTTGAATTATTCAAGCATGTACTCCAAATTATGTACCACTTGGCATCAGTATGTGTTTGGTCTAATGGTGCACGTACATGCTACTTTGCGTACCAAAGTAAGAGCCTTAAACTTGGTCATCATCCCTGAAAAGGACCAGATGACAGTCAAGATGGAAAACTAAGGCTGATCTGATCCATACGCTTCACTAGAAGATCAAGAGAATTTAAGAAGAAGAATGAGAAGACCAAGAAAAACACTAATCAAAAGAGAAATGAGGCCACCTTTGAACATACAATTGGGTTTGCCTCCACATGAGATCAAAAAAGTTTCATGAAAGAAAATTCAAGCTTTACGAAGAAGAGATGGTCCATTGAAAATCCTCAAAAAGATCCATGATAATACCTACCAAATCGATCTTCCAAATGATTTCAAGGTATCATCTACTTTCAATGTTTTCACTTGTTCTGTTTTGATGCAGGTAAATTTATTTTTTGTGTCAGAACCTTCTCAAAAGGGAGAAAATTATTTAAGATCAGAAACTACCATCAAGATGGCCACCAAGTTCCAACCATAAAGTAAGGCTATAAGAACTCGGTTCAGAACAAGAGATATGTGAGAATTTTTTAACCAAGCCGTATAGGTTTTCCTCACCTAACCCACTGCCCAACTCAGCCTTGAAGGCCTTACCAACCAATTCAAGAAGCTCAGCCTCATACGAAGACAACCAGCCCAAAAGACATTCTCAGCAAAAATCCAATTGGCCAAGAGCCATATGATATGCAAATCGATCCACATGAAAATATGAAAATATGTCTGATCATCAAAGGCAGGTGTAAATTTTTCTTATTCACCATCTCTCAGCTTGTCTAGATACAAAGAATCAGTATTCCTGCCTTCCTGGCAGTGTCAACCTACGCAAAATACATGGACAAAGTAAGGAATATTTTTATTTCTTTTTGAATTAATATTAATAACATTTTGGTTGTTCCCTTGTTTATGTTTCTATGATTTTTTTTTATTTAGAATAAGGCAAATGTCTAGAAACTTTACTTCCTAGATTATAGATTTCTAAGTAACTTGATTTAAAGACCCCAAGAAGGAAAACTACATGACCATTATATAAGGTTTTTTGGAGCTATGTCTCTTTAACCCTAAATCAATAAAAAACCTTAGTTTTGACTAAGCAAAGTAATTTTGTCTAAATCTTTTTGTGTGTGTGAAGCAACCCAAATCACTTGAATCTTCAAAGTTTTGTCTAAGAGACTTTTGGCATCATTTATTCCACTCATCTATCCATTATCCTCCCATCGTTCTTGACTGAAGAGTGTTGTATAACCAATCAGCCAGAACCCATCATACCATCTCAAATTCATCAATCACCCACTGAAACATGAGGTTATTATTGCACAATCAGCCTTCTAATCCTCATCGTCCATCATTTTCATCGACCATCGAGCATCAGCCAGCTAGTCGACCCCTCTATCGTCCACCACCTGGATTTCTTTCTAGTCAACTTGATTGTAAGGTCATGTTCGCATCTACATCAAAACTGATGCCAAATTTTTTTATAGTTAGTAACCAACTCCCATCACTATTTGAACCGACACAAAATCTAAAGAATCAAACTAAAAATCTAAGGGTGAAATCTAAATACTCAAAAAATTCATATACTCTGTATGTAAGAAGCTTAAAACTAAAATATCGAAGATATATCAAATAAACACACCATGTATGTAATCTGATTTCTGCGTTTTTGGTCATCAAAGTATATCAAAATAGGGGTTAACTATTATTTATATCTATTTGGGCCATAATATATTTCTTTCAATTACTTCGAGATCATTGAGGGGACCCAACAATTATTTTTCGTACCATCAGTACGAGCCTGAACCGACTTCCTCAATCAAATTTAGGTCATTTCCAAGTTTTCTAAACTTAGAATTATTTTTGTGTTTAGTTCATTTTGAGACAAGTCAAGCAAGTATAGTAAGATTTAGATAGATAAAGTGAAGGTTGAGTTAACTAGTGAGTTTGCTAAATAAGCTATTACAAGTTTAACTCGTCCTATATCGAGCCAAATCCACCATCCTTCCTTCATGCTTTAGTCCCGCGATCAAGCTATGTCTTTACCTTTCTGGTATGACTCTTACCGGCATCCACAAAGGAGGCATAAGGAGCAGATTTTCTTAGTGAGAGCGGTCATCATGTCCCACTTAGCCAAAGTAAAGAAATCGAGTAAATCAGTGAAACAATAATCGGAATTGTTTATCATCCAGTCAATTACTTGGTCAACATAAACATGCCAAGTCAAAGTACCATCAAGCCCAGTCAAACCCTAGCAGGCCATAAGGCTGTAGGCGCATGATCTGATCGAGATGCATCAATGGAAGGAAGCGATCACTCGATCCAAGCCAGAAAGTGCAGATACTTTGAATTAGACAAGAAATCAGTATACATAACAAACTTATTACATTCAAACTATGATTCAGTACCATAGGCTACAATCACACACTCACCTTTGTTTTAGAGTCAATATGTTTCTGTTTGATTCGGTCTTCCTGGCACCTCTTATGCAGCTTTCCTGGGATCTCTCCAAAGTTCTGACAATCAGAATCACCCAACAAATGATCGTACTTGACTCACATTTGATCAATCCAGCCAAATATCAAACCTAATCTCTTAATCGGATGGTTTCTCTCTCTGAGTTTTCTCTCGACTTTACTTAGAGTTTCCGTGACAAAATGAAGAAATGAAGCCAAGGAGACGATTAAATGAGAAGTTCAGAGGTTTAGGCCCAAGAAATTACCAAGAAAAAATTCTTGTTTATTTTTCACATGTCCAAAAAGTATAAACCATCACCCTGCATTTCAAAGCCTTTCCGGCACGAGTTTTTCTGTTTCCGGACTGTAACCATTCCCGCATAAAATACTTGGACGAAAAATCGAGCTTAAGGCTGACTGTATCAGCTAGCCAGTCCAACCGCTCTATCTAAATCGAACCATCACTTACTTAATCAGTTGATTTCAGCTCAAACGACCATATCAACCATTTTGTCTGATATCCCACCATCGCTGTCCAGCCGACTAGCTCAACCGTTCTGTTTGAATCCGACAACACTTGTCTGAATTCCAAGCAATGATGTCTGAAATTTTGCATTGTCTGATTAGCTGTCAAAATAATTTCGAAAATCATGGACTGAACTACTTAGCCATAATCCGAGCGTAAGACTGACTAACCAAGCTTAGAATGGCTCAAAATAAGATCAGATCCTAGCTTGACCAGACCATGGGTTCATTCAGTCTGATCCTAACTGACATCGATCCAAATTTTCTTCCACTTTTAGCCAGTACATTCAACTTTGGACAACTCTTTCTAGCATTATCCAACCCGTTCGGTCCATATGACCGTCTAAGTCAGTCAGTCCTTAGGTCATCCTATTTTTGGTCCTCGGAACATGAATGTTACAAGTCTCCCCCACTTGGCTTAGACTCGTCCTCGATTCTTCCTTTCTGGATTTTCCTTAAGTTTGCCGAACTACTTAGGAAGTTCAGCTTTCATTCTTTCTTTTGGTTCCCAAGTCATTTCTTCTTCACCATCACATCCCCAAACCACTTGGATCATCTTGACATTCTTTTTGCCATCTGGCTTGGTTTTCTTGTAATGATCCAGACTAGTCTTTCTTCTAGAGTGAGGTTCTCTCTTAAGTTGGAGAGTGGTTCTGAAACCACATTGTCCTGATCACTTATGCATTTTCTTAGCATAGATACATGGAACACGTTATGGAACTGGAGAATCGATGGTGGCAATTCCAGCTTGTAGGCGAGTTGACTAATCTTTCTAAGATCTTGTATGGTCCCATGTATCTTGGACTAAGCTTTGCATTCTTTGAGGCTCAGTCTTTTCCTTTGTAAGTGATGGTTTTGAGATACACCACATCCTTTACTTCGAACTCAAGCCAAATGATAGTACTGATCCCATTTACCTCTTTAACACAAGCTCGTAAGTCCTCAAGTGTTTGGATTGTCCATCCGTTTGAGGATGATATGATGTACTCGTATGGACCTTTGTACCCATCAATATATGCATTGCCTTCCAGAAGGCTGAACAAAATTTGGAGTCTCGTCCTGACACTATGCTTACCGGAACCCCATGAAGTCTAACGATCTGTTCCACATACAACTTAGCCAATGTTGTTGCCTTCTCCGTCTTGTTGATTGTCAA
The DNA here is from genome assembly GCA_905132885.1 of Moricandia moricandioides. Taxonomy (NCBI): domain Eukaryota; kingdom Viridiplantae; phylum Streptophyta; class Magnoliopsida; order Brassicales; family Brassicaceae; genus Moricandia; species Moricandia moricandioides. The sequence continues at coordinate 36,179 of CAJHQQ010003233.1, read as the reverse complement.
GAAGTGAGTCGACTTGGTCAATCTGTCCAATATCACCCAAATAGCGTCCTTGCCATCCTTCATAGGCAAGCCAATCACATAATCCATCATGATCATGTTCCATTTCCATTTTGGAATGGGAAAATTCTGAATTAGTCAACTCATGACTTGATTTTATGCCTTAACCATTTGGAAGATTAAGCACCCTACTACCCATTTAGCAACATCTAGCTTCACTATGATCCAGTGATAGAACCTCTTCAAGTCATGAGAAATCTTAGTTTTCTGAGATGTACCAAAAATTTAGACTAGTGTGCTTCCTTAAGGATTTAATTCCGCAACCCTTGATCATTTTGACGACCATTAACCAGAATCGTTCCATTATTTAAAGTCTGATACTCTGTCTTCTCACTCTTTAAAGCTTTGATCAAATCCTCATATTTTTCTTGAGCAAGGCAAATTCTTGGAAACAAGTCCGATGGATCTACTGCACCAAGACCTAGAGGTTCCACTTCGTTGGTCAAGGAAGCCAGTCGTAATGTTCCAACCATATGGACCAGTTCCTCCATATCTTTCTCTGAATACAAAGATGCTTTCTTCTGGATCAAAGCATATGCAACTAGGTTTTCCTTTCTTGGATGGTAGTCAATATCCAAGTAATAATCCACAACCAGTTCCAAACATTTTCTTTGTCTAAGGTGCAGTTCTGGCTAAGTGAAGATATACTTCAAACTCTTATGATCCGTGGATACTAAGACCTTCGCACCTAACATTCTGACCCGAAGGTCCATCAACATGCGGCCATAGCCAAACATGCGCTGTAGCCAAACCTGCGACCGAAGCCAAACCTACGGGCGAAGCCAAACCTGTGGCCGTAGCCAAACCTGCGGCCGAAGCCAAACCTGCGGCCGAAGCTAAGCCTGCGGCCGAAGCCAAACCTGCGGCTGTAGCCAAACCTGTGACCTGTTGGTCTATTACGGCCGTAGCCAACCTGCGACCCGAAGGTCCATTACGGCCAAAGCCAACCTGCGACCCGAAGGTCCATAACGGCCGAAGCCAACATACACGGTCCGAAGCCAAAACATGATCATAATATCTTTACGGCCCGAAGCCAAAACATATTTTTCTTCCTTAGCTTAATCACGTTCTTCTAATCTCGTACTTTCCTTAATTACTTCAATTCTCAATCCGTTTCTATAACATTTTCAACCTAACATTCCAATTCTTGTCGGATCAAATCTAAGTATTTCACGTAAACATCTCAATTAAACATAACATCATTTCACACAATCTATCATGCAAATATCCTATGAATGTATGAACTATCTCGAAGGACGAAGAACAAACTTTCCATAAAAAATTCCTCTAACGTATAATCTTCATCCTAACAATCCAACTATGATAAAAATACTAAATATTAAGTTGCCACGAATCACACCCTCACCTCGGTTGATCTTAAAAGATCGAAGACTCTGAACCTTCATGTATTTCCTGGCGAAGAACTTCTCGGATCCTCCTTGTTCGATCCTTCTTCTCGAAATCTTCTCTGTAGAAATTTGTTCATGCTCTGGCTTCTCTCTAATTCTTGTTTATGAGTTTCGTGAGAAATGAAGGCTTGATGTCTGCTTTTATACTTATTTCAGGACTTGCTCACCAAGCCGACCATTAAGTGTTGTTTCCTTATTTAGCTTGGTCAAACTTATCATCAATGGCTCCAAGAATATCTACGCTTATTGCCTTAAATGACTCCCGTAGAACCGACCTTATTTTTGCAACCGGAAGAGAAGAACTTAGGCGATTTGGGAAGAAGACTTGATCGCAATCAAGCCAAGAAGGCAATCTGACTGCATCGTCTTGAAGAACGATTCAAAATGAGTCCGAAAGAGAAAGAACCGCGTACTAGGACTGGGATTCCAGAACACACTTCCAACGTGAGTGGATGGAACGGATAAACCATCGCCCATAGCCCCTGGGTGATTCCAACTGGCTCTATGGCGATTGGGTTAAACGGTTACATCCATCTCTTCTAAACTTGATCGTTTCTTTTTTCTTCTGTATGAACGATCAAGGAACTTAGGCCCTAGCGCCGAGTGAAAGACCAAGGCTTTAAGCCGGTCCGATAATTTAATCTGATGCTTAAGTGTTGGATTCGATGGATCGTAAATCCTAGGAAAATGACTTGATCGGGTTAAGGCCGATCCGGATGGTTCAGTGATAAGACGGACAGTTATGGATCCGCAAACTGAACTTGAACGATCCAGTTAATAAACCTGATAATTCGAATATTATTAAGGGGATTTTCGGGATGAACTTAGAAAGAAACCGATTATTGTTGCATGCATTAGAAACTGACGGTTACGTTATCTGATAGATGTTTATGCTTTTGGTTTGTTTCAGGACATGATGGTGATCGTGGGAAGGATTTGGTTTAGCCGTGAAGACTCGAGCCTGTGGGTGGATGGATAAACTGATTTAGGATCGAACATTGTAATAGCCTATTGTGCAAACTTAATAATTATATCAAATCCTTTGTAATATAAATATAGAAATCAGTTTATCTTAGCTTTGACTCTAATAACTCGCATACAGACTCTAAATATTGAATCACAGAATAATCGAATTTGACTTAAGAATATCAGGCCTTAAAAATGAACTTGTCGGCCTGGGCTATCAACGGTCGAACCATAGGAACCTCAGTGGATCAAGTGTCCGGGTTAGGGCGCTTTAATATCGTCTATAAAGACTATAACAAATTCACCTAGGCAATCTCTTAAAACTTTATTCGTCATTTTCATGAAGGATTCATGTGCGTTTTTCAATCCAAAGGGCATGAACACAAACTCATAGTGCCCATATCTCTCGATCTGAAGGTTGTCTTATGGAGAACCAAGTAGCACCTCAATGTTAGTTAATTAAATCATTTATCTGTGGAAGAGGGTACTTGTTCTTCACTGTAAATATTTTAAGCCCGCGATAGTCGATGCATAGTCTGAAGCTACCCTTTCTTCTTCACGAATAAGAAGGGTGCGCCCCAAGGTGAACTGCTTGAAAGCACGAATCCTTTTCCCAAAAATTCACAAAGTTGCTTATTAAGCTCAATTGTGAAAGGATCATAATGGTCCAGTGGTATTCCAATAAAAGACTCGAACACGCATCATACTCTTTTATAATCAGAATTTGTCCAAGCTTGGCATCTACCCCGACTTGCACAGTCATGATTGCGGCCAAGTATGCTTCACATCCCTTTTCCAACATTCTCATCTTGAAGTGCTGAAATGATCAACCTTCCTTTTGTCGGCCTGACCCATTGATACACACGCTTTCCACTACCGGTTTCAAACTGAACTCGGCCTCGATGATAGTCTAGATGTGCCTTGTACTTCCCCAGCAAGTCCATTCCAAGGATCACATCATAAAATTTCACTGGGCATATCATCAAATCGGCTGGCATGTTCACCCGATCGTCATAGAGACATTTTAAAATTTTCCTAGAGTACATGACCTGACCACCAGCCGCTCACACCAATTCTACTTCTCCTTCTGTTTTTTTTTTGGAATTCTCCCATTCCAATCATTTCGGGTTGCACAAAGCAATGAGATGCACCAAAATCAAACAATACATGGGTTGTCACACCACCCATGACCAAGGTCCCTACACAATCAGAAGGCTAAAGACCTATTTCTACAGAAAATCAATTTCACATAGAAATTCTTAAGGTAAGAGTGAGAAAGGATAACTCACCAGTGATCGGGCGAGAAGTGCTAAGATCAATGGATTCATCACCTATGGTGTACACCAGTGGCATGATGGCCTTCCTCTTCGCAGCCAGCTGAGGTCCATCACTTGCACGCTTCCCAGCTAGTTATGCATCTTTTGGATACTGATTCTTGAAGTGTCATGCTTCACCACAGTTGTATCACACTCTTTCTCAGCACTCTTCACTTGGCCCTTGGCCTCAGGACAATCACAAATTTTTTTTATCCATACTACAACAATGATGACAAGCTCCTGAAACAGCACAACATGATCCAGAGTGCGTCTTCCCACAAGTCAAACACACACTGTGACTTGTTGCATTTGGCTTGTTGGAAGAGCCAGATTTCACCATCTTTTGACTCCTTCCCGCATATTTCCCAATGTAGCCATGCGGTACAGTGCCAAACGCCTTGGCTTCCTTGATGATCCCAACTTCTTGTTCTGCGTCCTTTTCCACAGTTTCGGTCACAATAGCATAGTTGTGGATCTTACAAGGGATTCGAGAGATCCACCCGAATTCCATGCAGGAACTTACGCACCAGAGATCCCTCATTCTCTGCTTCACGTCTTACATACTTCTTGAAACTGTCAAACTCTACCTCATACTCTTACGGACATTTATCCTTCCTCGAGTTTGAGAAATGCTCCTTCCATCTTATCAAAGGCTTTCGTTGAAAATTACTTCCTACAGAAATCTGCATTGAAGTTCACCCAGGTACAATGATTAGCACCGATCTGAGCTGCCTCTCATTGCCACTAGATGTGTGCATCACCATCCAGATAGTGCATAGTGATGTCCTTATAGGCAACCAGTCAGAAGATAAGCATGAAGTTCCGCTCTAACATGTCAATCCACTCATCCACTTCCGGTTTTGAACCACCCAAAAACAACTTTGTTCCTAGTTTCTTCATCTGGTCCATCACTTTCAGATAGGACAGATTAATTGCAACGTGTGCAGTATCAAATCACTGGTGATACTGCGACCACTGGAAGTCTTCCCAAGACATTAGACAACATAGCCAAAATGGCTTCCATTCGAACATGAGACCCAACAACTCTAGAAGCGGCTGCTGCATTGTTCACATTCGCTGCATTTTGAGCATCCTCATTACCAGTTTCATTCCTGGCCACATTGCTCGCGGATGCTTCCCCATTTTACTCATAGTTCTTCTTGTGTTACATTTACTCTTAGTCATCTACATTTAGATCACAGGTAAGTTAGTCAAAACTAACTTATGTTCATAGTCAAAATACAAAGTTTACCGCGAAACATCAGGCCCTGGAAAGATGGATTTAACCCAAATCCTACTATTCGTAGAATGTCCTAGACCGACTCCTCTCTAATACCACTTCGACCCGACCCATTTGTTCGTACCACTAGTACGAGTCTGAACCAAATTCCTCGATCAGACTTAAACCATTTCTAAGTTTTCTAGACTTGAATTATTTTCGCGTTTTAGTTTTTTTTCTCAGACAAGTTAAGCAAACATAATAAGATTTAGATAGATTAATTGAGGTTCGAGTTAAAAAGTGAGTTTTCTAAATAATCTATTACAAGTTCAAGCCGTTCTATGTCTATCCAAATCCATCATCCTTTCTTCTTACCTTAGTTCCACGATCAAACTATGTACATATAATTATATATATAAGTAAATATCTGAATACAAATATATCTAGAAGATAAATTCTATAATACTTATCAATTGAAATCAAATTATTCATAACAATGTTATTATTTTCGTATGTTAAGAATCAACGTCTCTTTTTATAGATATTTGTAGTGGTTAGCAAATCATTAAAATATTCTTTTGTGGTCAATCTTTCAAGATCTAACTGTTGATGCATTATATTTTTTCTAGCTTTTAGCTTTATTAATTCTCCTAGGCGAATCACCTATATCCTAGGCGAGTAATCTCTCTCCTAAGCCTACCATCAAAATCATGTATGCCTCCAGTACGTACCAATTTCAGACTAACAAGATGTCGCCGTCTGTGGGGAATGGAGAAGTATATTTAATGAGTTCATTAAACTCACCTTTGCCTAAGCATGAGTTTACAAAAACACTTACCTTTGTCTAGGCACGAGTTCAGTAAACTCGCCTTCACCTAGGCATGAGCTTACAAAAACTTGTCTTTGTCTAGGCATAAATGCCTAGGAAGAGTACAACTCTCTGCCTAGGCTTGAATTTACAAAAACTTTCCTTTATATAGGCATGAATTCAGTAAAATCGCCTTTTCCTAGGCATGGGTGTACAAGAACTCACATTTTTCGAGTCATGATTTCAGTAAACTACCTTTGCCTAGGCATGAGTTTACAAGAACTCGCCTTCATCTAGGTTTGAGTCACAGTCAATTCGCCTTTTCCTAGGAATTATTTCACAATCAACTCTCCTTCTAGGCATGAGTTTACAAAACCTTGCATTTGTCTATGCATGATTTCAGTAAAATCATCTAGGAATAGTAAAACTCACCTTCTAGGCATGAGTATACAAAAACTCGCCTTCTAGGCATGAATGCCGAGGAAAAGAAAAACTCACCTTCTACGCATGAGTGACTAGGAAGACTACAACTCTCCTTCTAGGCATGAATGCCAAGGATGAGTACAACTCAACTTCTAGGCATGAGTGCCTAGGAAGAGTACAATTCTCCTTCTATGCATGAATGCCGAGTATGAGTACAACTCACCTTCTAGGAATGAGTGCCTAGGAAGAGTACAACTCACCTTCTAGGCATGAGTGTGAAGGAATGGTACAACTCTTATTGTAGGGATGAATGACGAGGACGATTACAACTCACCTTCTAGGCCTGAGCGCCTAGGAAAAGTACAACTTTCCTTCTAGGCATGAATTTACAAAAAGTCGCCTTTGTCTTGGCATGAGTTTAGTAAATTCGCGTAGAAAGAGTACAACTTCCTTTGCCATCTAAGCATGAGCTCACATTAAGCTCACCTTCTAGACATGAGTGCCTAGGACGGTACAACTCACCTTCTAGGCATAAGTGCTTAGGACGAGTATAACTTGCCCTTTGTGTAGGCTTGAGTTCAGTCAAATGCCTTTATCTATGTATGAGTTTACTGAAAACTCGCCTAGATCGTCATAGGCATAAAAGCACCGAGTTCATCGTCTCATAAACTCTTTCATAAAATTGGCAGAGATCACTTACATTTCTCTCAACAAACTAAGGAGGGGGGATACTGTGGGAGATGGGCTTTGGTCTCTCAATAAGATCTATTAAACAATTAACTAGGCTCATTTAAAAGAGATCACTAAAAATCTTGGACTTCATACTTGATCGTTCTCATATTGTTAATATTATCACTCTTACATTCGAAATCTAATTTATTAAATACTATTGTGTTGTTCCACTTATATTTTAAATTTCAGATAATTTCTACTAGTGAGAGTTATCAACGTACGGTAACCTATTTTAATAGAAAATATGATTTTTTTATAGGAACAAACCATTACATTTTGTGTGTATTAATTAAGTACATAACAATAAGTGTAATCTCAAAACGTGGAATCATAATTGCGGATGGTTGACACATGTTAAAACTATAATTTATGAACAGGCTGCGTCACAAGGTAGATGTAAGATTAGTTGTTAATACTCTTGTAAGAAAAAAAATACTCTTTACTTGAATCAACAGCATAATCTCTCCCCCAATTTCAAATAAAGGTGACCACTGTTGCCGCTAACTGACCACCTTTAGATTAGATTATATATTATATGTTATACTATATTAAGGCTCCACTCGTTTTTTTCTTTAAACAACTCCACTCGTTTTTTGTTCTAGGGAACAATATTAGTGACAAGGAACAATGCTTGCCTTTACATGTCATACTAGAAAGGAATAAAGATGAACCAGTGACTTGACTTAACATCTTATGTGTCATAATAAAATCCTACGTGTCAGGAAAAAGGTAGTAAAATTTGGGAGAAACACACATCTCCATGAGCAAATCACAAACCCTACCAAGGCAGTCCTGACCTTAGAGTGCGTTCACCACTTGCGTGCCTTTTATTTCCATCTATAAAAACCTCATTAGTCTATCTTGTTCTTCCACCAAACTCACATCCACATTAAAAACTTATCTCACTTGTTCTCTCTCTAGGCCTCATCAAGTTATCATCTCTCTACTTTCATAACCAACAAGTAATCATGTATTTAGTAGCACACTTGGTCATTAAGAGTTTTGACAGTGATTCTGCAGTGTATGTTGAAGATGTGGTGGATAGGTCTCGAGCGGCGTATATTGAAAATGGTGATGACGATGACGGTGGCTATGATTATGCTCCTGCTGCGTAATTTGTTTCCTATTAGTATAAAATGTAAATTAGGAGGGGAAAAGAGACGATATGGTATTTATATACCTAGCTAGGCCATGTAGGTACTAGATACTGTGGTGACTCTTCTTAATTAGATAAAACATGGCTTCCCCTAATGTAGAAAAGCATCTCTTTGTTAACCAGAATCGTTTTTTATCGCTTAATTTAATGTTAATTTATTTTCTGTGTTATATACTCGCTTTATTTCATAAAAATTGATTTATTGGGTTTTCAGATATATTAAGAAAACGCATTAAATCACTATAATAAATGTATCGATATCGGTAATTTTTAGTTTTCAATAATTTTGGACTAATAGTAACTTAATAAAATCAATTAATTTTTTTTGAAGTTTACAATATTTTTATAGAAAACACAAAAAAATTATCTTTATGAAACAGTTTTTTTTAAGACATTTATCATAATGAAACGGAGGAATACAATTTAACGGGTTTTTATCTAAATAAACTGTTAATGTTATAAGGTTTGGCCTAAGTGTGATAGTTTTCATAGATCTTTTTTTTTTTGTATTTTGTGGTTTACATTTACTTTATTCATTCAATTCAAGCAACGCAATATTCGTTTTTTCAGTTATAAGGGATCCCAAGTTAAAGTTTGAACCCATTGGTTTATTCATCTTAGTCGTGAAAATTTTCAAACTACGAATAGACTAACGTGAAGCTACTCATGCATTTAGAAACCAGAGACAGTGAGGCGTATGGATATTTCTTCTGGACATGCAATTTTTTAACAGCAGAGTTAACATTAATTTTGGTCCATCCAAGTATGACAAAGTTGGCATAACTTTTTAAAGCTCAAAAGCACTAAAAGTCTCATCTCAAGGCTCCTAACTGATCGTGAAAGTTATAGGGAGAAGTAGGAAAGTCGCTAGAAAACCTCAAAAACACATGAGAATCTCTCGGAAGCTAGAAACTCTGGAAAACCAACTGAAGAACCTTTGGAGAGCCTCAAGAAGGACTGATGATTCTGAGGAGCCGCTTAGACATTGCCATAATATGTTAGTAACTACACCAAGATGCCCCAGGGGGTTGTTGGTTTATTGATTTTGTCTTTTTTACCGCGAAATAAGGGAGAGGTGAGAGAATATATTCTCTCTTCTATTTCGTTGCTGCCTCTGCTCCTGTGGCGTGTGATCTGATGGTTGCTCTGCTTCCTCACCGATCCTCTCTCTCCTTCAACGTTTTCTCTCATAGAACTCACCATCTAGATTCCTGGATCTTAGATGAAATGGAGATTTAAGGTTCTCGCCTGGGACTTCTCTGGTTGATTACCCTTTCAGCTTAGCTGTTCGGCTATTCTCGCCGATTGTAGGTGGACTTCTGCTCCTATGCTTCTTCACTTTAGAGAAGGAAATTTTTCGTCGTGCTCCATGCCTCTCTATTGGTCTTGAAGTGTGATTGTTCTTAGTGTGGTTTAGGTGTGAAGGGATCAGAGTCGAGAGCATGAACCTTCGTTTGCTTCTCCTAGTCACAACTCGCGCTTCCTTGATCGCTTCTCTTCCTCGTTTTTAGACCCACATGACGTAGACTTGATAGCTTCTGGAGTTCCAGCATCTGGAGTGGACCTCAATGGGTGATGGCCGGACGAGGACATAGCCATCCCTTGCTTTACTTGTTTTATTCGACAAATAATTTATTGATATCAAATTGGGTTCAATAGTTTACATGAAACATCAAAAATAAACAACACATTTTAAAACTGAAATTGGAAAAATAATAACACGATCCTAACTAACTCATTTGCAGCATAGGCTGATATGCTAATTTTATTTATATTCATTCTCGGTCTTATATGATCTCTTTCTTGGTTGTCATCTATTGTGATCAAAAACCTTTTATCTTTTAGAAGATCATTAGATGCAACCCATCCGTTACATTGCAATCATTCCCATACACTCCCACTCCAGGAGATACCATGTATTCTTATTATCATATCCGTCCATGAAATAGATTTTCTCCACGTTTGAAGTCCACAAACACTAAAAACAAAATACCCCATGCTGTTTTGATGTTGCAATATTATTGTATGATCATGTATTGGAACCTTGTTTCCATCATCATTATTTTTAACAAAATCCTCCAAAATTCCATGAGGTTTACAATCAGGATGTGCTTGTCGCCAGTTCTCAAACCTAAGAAACTGTAAGAGTCTGTTTGGAATCCTTGTTGTAATGAAAGCCTTACCGAAATTTTTCAGTCAGCCCCTAAACTTCGACCACCTAAACCAATTGGTTAGACTCTTCAATAAACCAGTTGTATTATCACAAGAAAACCTTTCCGAAATCGGTAAGCAACGTCTTTGTCCTCCATAAACCCATGAATCACTGTAATGAAAAACAGTTCCATGCCCCTCAGAAACATCCGCTTTGTGCCTCAACGGGAACAAACTCTTGATCAAAGGAACTGTACACTCTTTCATTAAAGGAAACACAATCCAATGAAGAATTACTCAAACGTCTCTCTGATGCCCTAAGATTAAAAAAATATCATTATTAGTAGATCGTAGAAGCACGATGCACACATGATATCATATGGCCATGGCGGTTGAAAATATCAATTGGATAATTGGTAACTTTTCTAACTCGCCTAGTAAGTAGAGATGAGAAAGAAAACCGTTGACACGAAAGGGCAACATAACAACACTGAAACAAGGAAACCGTGCAAATTTACGATTCCGTGCCGGAATAAAACACTCCCAGAGGAAGAAAAACACCACACCATATTTGACGCAGAACAAAACCCATGACCAGAGAAGAGATTGCAGTGTTAAATTCACGAAAGAAACCACTTATAATCGATCAGAAGCGCCATGAAACAGAAGAAAAAATAATGAAGAGAAAGAAGGATTTGTGAAATCCAATCTCGCCACCAACAGTCGACTTAAACCCATCAAAAAGTGGATGTAGAAAGAAGTTCAAAAGAAACACGAAAAAATCCGACGGCCTCATATTTTTTATTAGTATTTATATGTAAATAAAACATATTTTGATAATAATAATTTTCCAATAATTTTAGCATTTTTTATGAAAATTGGAATTTTATTTATATTTATCGGTTCATTAAGTAAATTAACTTAATGATATATACCAATTTAACATATCTTAAATAAAATAAAAAAAATCGAAATTTATTAGTATATACATATATACAACTTATAAAACTAGGGATAATATATATATATATATATATATAAATAGTCATTATCCTAATAATAAAATGTTATTCTTATCAACTATAATTCTAATTTTACTAAAGTTAAATAAAATAAAACAATTAAACCAAATCAAAAGAAACAAAATTATTATTTGTTCCACATCAATAATAATAAAATATGAAAATATAATGTTCAAATGTAAATTTAATAACATTTTTTAAATAAAAATAAATTATATTTAAAATTATTAATTATGCGGAAGGCTTACGCAGAGAAACTCCTAGTTTGTTAAAACATAAAATAGAAGATGTTATAAGTTTGTTTGGACATGCACTAGTTCTCCATGTTATTCTTTTTCCTCCATGTTATTCTTTTGCTTTCAAGAACATCTTGCAACGACCGGGTGATTGTGGTCGAGTGGTAAGGAGGTGGGATTGGGACGCTAACACGTTTCAGGTTCGACCCACCTGCTGCACGAAACTAAGTCACAATTATCCTAGTCACCTTACACGGATATGTGCATATATTTTAGGACCCATTTGAATACCCGAAGAGATGATCTATCTGTGGGCTGCACTTCCCCTTGGAGATTAGTCTGGACCTCTCCATGGGCCTGAGATACTTCCAGGTTAATCAAAAAAAAAAAAAGAACATCTTCCAACGATTATGTTATTTTTTAACCTAAAGTTTTGTAGAGATACTCTATCACTAATTCACTACAATAGTATTGGAACGTGAGCAAATGTGTTGAACTTCTTGGCTTGACCTACTTAACCTCTCACTCATGGCCAGCCTCTCTTGTTCTCTCTATTTGTATTCTCTTGTTCATTCTCTGTTTCTACTTGTGTAACAATGCATCATCACACAAGCACGCACTCACACTCTCTTTATTCTCTCTTACGTTTGTTGTTGTTCTTGTAGAGAGAGAAGTTTATTTTGTATGTCTACATTGTTCTTTCTCCAACTCTTTTTTTATATTAGAATTGGATACATTCTTACAACACCACATACACATATTTATCGTAGTTTTCTCTAACTACTACACACACATATTTACACTTTCAGCCTAACCAGTCCCATTTGTCTACACCTAGACTAAGTTTACAAGAAAAGTCTAAACACGACAACTTCTTTAACTTCTCCCTTGATTTTGTTGGCTCTTGTCTCTTTCTCATTTTTCTTGTTCTTCTTTTCTTTTTCTTTTTGTTTCTTTTTCTTGTTTAACCAAATGATACAATTCCAACAATATGACTTTCAAGATTTTTTTGGTCGTTGACGTCAATAATATATTTCGTTGGATAAAACCATTACTTACTAAAACTGATTTGCGTACTCCATATTAAACCTTTCTACAATTCTTAGCACAAAAACCATATAGGTAATATGCTAGGATTCGTGCAGAAAAAGTAATCAACAGTTAAGAGTCTTGTGGCTTCCGTTTCATTCGTGTTTACGTTCAATAACGAGAACTAGTCTTCCTCGTATGTAGGACACAGGTCTCCACTTTCCCTGGTTCTCATTTTGTAAGGAGTCAATGACTCCATCTTTTCTTTATTTTATACTAGCTTTCTCACTCTCCCTTTTAAATCGCATAAATTTAAAAATTTGATTGAATTTATAACTTTTAAGAGATAACAAACAATTTAAAAGTTATTTTACTAGTATTTTCAAAAAAGTTGTTATATTATAATACTTGATTTTCAAGCAGTGTCTTCATATCCGATCTAGACCCGTGGATTATCGATAGATCTGGTGATCTGTGTATAATTCGGTTCAAATTTAATAATATTTTGTTAGTCAAAAATCTGATAAAATCAAGTAAAAAAAATCAAAACCCGGTGTCAACCCACGATCCCCTAGAAACCAAAAAGAATGTTGTAATATTTATTATTTTATTAAATAACATATACTTTTTAATATTATATAAAATCGAGAAATTGTAATTCTTTAGACTTTAATTAATTTTCATTCTGCCATCTTAAGAAAATTAAACAATGGTAATAGAAAAATAAAATAAATATTGATATGAAAATATTAGTTTTTTGCGTTTTTAATAACATATGATAAGTTTGTATTTTATTAATTTTTGATCTAAAATTTAGTTTATAGTAAGTTTTAAAATACCTTTGAACACTCATAATTAGCATATCAATATTATGTACAAAATGACATAATAAATATTTTTTTTATTTTTTTCATGTATATATTCATATTCAATCGTTAAATAACACTATGTACGAAAAGCGATATTCAAATTAAATAGAAAATATAATTTTCATAAAAATTTAAAATTCTTTTTTTGTATATATATAAAGTATTAATTACAACAAATATAGAGAATATTCGGCTGTCTATTTTTAAATAATTAATATTTATCAGTAACATGTCATTGTAAATATATCTCGAATAACTAATGGAAAAATCCTAAAGTATAAGACGTAATCAATGAACACCAACAAAAAAGGAAAACTTATCTACCCAAAAAAAAACGTGTGTTGTGTATTTTCTTTTGTTTATGTTTATATATCAACATTTGAATAATCTTAGAACATAAAAATCCTTTTCGTAGCTTTTCTCTCTAAGACTTCGCAGAATTTTTTTTTTGTATGTATATATAAAAATACATATCCATCTAGTAATGTAAGCGGACGTTTCCTAGATTAGTTTATTAGAGTAAGTGGGCCAAGAAATACATAAACCATATCCAATAGTTTTTACTTTTTTTAAATGATAAAATAAAATAGAAAACACTTCACGTTCTTTTTTTTTCCTTCTTGACATTTAATTTTCTTTTTCTACATCTGGCCACAAACGTTTCTTTCACCCACTTTCGTTTGATTACTATTATAGCAAAGTTACAACCTCACTACAAACCTTGTTACGTAAAAGATTTATGATTTTTATCAATTTGTATCAGAACTTAAAATGTAAGAAAAATCAGTTCTTACTATGTTTTTTTCTGATATGAAATTTTTAGGGATTTGAACATGAAAAACAAAGTGTAAAATTTTAACCAGAAGCTCTGACCTTGTTTCCCCTTCAGACCTCTGGTCCTACCAATGTTTTCTTACTTTCTGAAGTCAAATCTCCTCTGCATTTACACTGTTAGTTCAAATTGTTACCACTTTGAGAAGTAACCATTTGTTATTAGCAAGCTCTGAGCTTCTACCCGCCGGGTTCTTCCCCCGATCTGGGTCAGAGGGACCGCCACCGTGCTAGACTCACCGGAAAGCACCGTTTCATGGCCGAGGTTTCGGTTCAAAGGAAATCTACTGAAGGCTCCTCGTTCTGAATTTTCTTGAACCTTTCTCTTCTATTAGGGAATCCTAGTATCGTTAGGATTACCTATTGATAAGTACTAATCTATTGTTGATGTCTATCAAGTCTTAGAGATAAACACTAATAGATAGGAAGTCGGCTATTGCTCTCTCTATATATATATATCGATGTATGCTATTCAATAAATAAAAAGTTACAGTTTATACAATATCTTCTCTTCTCTACATGGTATCAGAGCAATAAATCCTGAAACCTAATTCTTTACGAAGCATTAGCGAATCAAGTTGATGGCTGGTGACGAAGATTCTTCTGCAAGTAAAAGCAGTGCTCAAGTTGAGCAAAGTAGCGTAGGCACTGGAAGCTCTACGCCTTATTCGTTGTATGCATCAGACAACCCTGGTGCGTTAATTACTTCGGTGGTGTTCACTGGAGACAATTATAATGAATGGTCTAGGAACTAATTAACGCCTTGAGAGCTAAAAGAAAATTAGGGTTTATTGATGGAACAATACCTAAACCTTCCATTGATGATCCAAATTTTGATCTATGGTCTTCGGTTAACTCCATGATTGTTGGATGGATACGATCTTCGATTGAAGCAAAAGTTCGGTCAACAGTTACTTTTATTTCAGACGCTCACAAACTTTGGGAAAATTTAAAGAAACGTTTCTCGGTGAGAAACAAGGTTCGTATACATCATCTAAAAGAACAGTTGGCGTCTTGCAAACAAAGTGGTCAATCGGTGATGGACTACTATGGACGTCTAGCCAAGATGTGGGAGGAACTCGACATGTATAAGCCTCTTCCAGCATGCAGTTGCAGTGCTTCTGCCGAATATGAAAAAGAAAGAGATGAAGAAAAGGTTCATCAGTTTGTCATGGGTTTAGACGAATCTCGTTTTGGAGGAGTCTGTCAAGGAATCATATCCAGTGATTCGTTAGTTGATCTTGGAGAAGCTTATGCCAAAGTTATAAGAGAAGAACAAAGGCTTGCATCATCAAAAGAAAGAGAAGTACAGCAAAGTGCTATCGGTTTTGTTGCTAAGAAAGATCAAATTGACCATGCATCATCTCATCGTTCTTCCCAATGCTCTCATTGCGGTCGTAAAGGACATGAAAAGGTTAATTGCTGGCAATTAGTTGGCTTTCCAGATTGGTGGGAAGAACGTGCGACAAACAGATCAGAAAACAAAAGTTCACAAAATAATAAAGGACGCAGTGCATCAAGTTCTGATCGAGGTCGAAGCAATGGGATTAAAGCAAACACTGCCCATGCAACTTCCTCTAATGCCTCCAACTTCCCGGAATTCACAGACGAGCAGTGGAAAGCTCTCAGCCAGATGATTAATGAGAAAACAAAATCATCCTCCGATAGGTTGTCCGGTAAGTTACATGGAGATTTAATCCTTGACACGGGAGCATCGCATCATATGACTGGGGAACTCTCGTTTCTTAAGGATATCTCTAACATACCACCGTGCCCAGTTGGATTCGCGGATGGAAACAAAACGTTTGCCACACATATTGGCGTGTTCCATCTCTCAAACAACATCACATTATCTAATGTGTTGTTTGTACCAAATCTAAACTGCTCACTCATATCAGTTTCAAAACTTCTTCGTCAAACAAATTGTTTTGCACTACTAACCGATACACTTTGTGTTTTACAGGATCGCTTCACGAGGACGCTGATTGGAGAAGGTGAGGAGAGAGATGGGGTTTACTATTTCAAGGATGTAATGGCCGCCAGAGTTCAAGTTGTTGAGAAGACTATTAGATTAGATGATCAGTATCGTTGGCACCAGAGGCTAGGACATCCAGCATTTACAGTTTTAAGTCATTTACCTTTTTCTGTTTCTACTAATAAGTCTCTAGCTCAAAGTCTGTGTGACACTTGTTTTAGAGCTAAACAGACAAGAGAAGTATTTCATCAAAGCTTGAATAAAACTAAAGAATGTTTTGAAATGATTCACTGTGATGTATGGGGTCCTTATCGAGTACGATCATTCTGTGGAGCAAGCTACTTTTTAACAATTGTTGACGACTACTCAAGATCAGTCTGGACCTATTTATTGCTGGAAAAGTCGGAAGTTCAAACTGTTCTTAAGAATTTTTGTGCAATGACAATGAAGCAATTCAACAAGGAAGTCAAAAAAGTTCGTAGTGACAATGGTACGGAGTTTATGTGCCTGTCTCGTTTCTTCCGTCAAAAAGGTATTATTCACCAAACATCATCTGTTGAAACTCCTCAACAAAATGCCCGTGTTGAAAGAAAACACAGACACATTCTTAATGTTGCAAGATCACTACTATTTGAAGGGAAAATGCCGATTATATTTTGGGGAGAAGCAATCTTGACAGCGTCTCATCTTATCAATAGAACTCCATCATCAGTGCTTAACAATGTCTCTCCATATCAGGTCCTATACGGTACTCAACCATCATATAACCATCTTAGAGTCTTTGGAAGCCTCTGTTTTGTTCATTCAAAATCAAGAGATAAAGATAAGTTTGGTTCAAGAAGTAGAAGATGCGTGTTTGTTGGATATCCATTCGCTCAAAAAGGATGGAAAGTTTTTGACTTAGAATCTGAGGAATTTCTGATATCACGTGATGTTGTTTTCAAAGAGATAGAGTTCCCTTTTCTCTCTCAGTCGACAAGTTCACACATAAACCAGTACCACAACATTGTTGATGAAGATTGGGAAATAACTCACGTATCCCCCTTGGTAGACAGGGGGAGTTCGGTCTCGACTTATCAAGACACGTCACCTGTTGATCACACAACAAATACCCAAACAGAGGACGTATCATAAACCGTCTAACAAGCAGTTACCTGAGCATAACACAGTTCCGAACATTCCTGCACCAGAAGCTGATTTATCAGTTAGTGCCTCTCAAGACAATATTGTTTCCAGCGAAACAACAGGCCGAGGTCAAAGAGCATGCATTCCCTCTATCAAACTCAGAGACTACGTAACATATAATGCCATACGTCTTGAAGAACCCTCTCTTTCTCCTGCTTGTTCCTTGTCACCGTCGTCTCGAAACGATCCAGGTATGACACCCTATCCGTTAAATGCTTATGTCACTGATCTTAATTTTTCAGTTTCCCATCAAGCATTCATAGCAGCTGTTACTGCGGAAGTAGAACCGAGAAGTTATTCTGAAGCCATTAAAGAAAAAGTATGGCGGGACTCTATGAAACTTGAGGTTGTTGCTCATGAAGACCTTGGAACATGGGAGTTAGCAACGTTACCTCCTGGAAAGAAAGCTATTGCGTCTAAATGGGTTCACCGCATTAAGTATAATGCTGATGGTTTAGTCGAACGTCACAAGTCTCGACTGGTTGCGTTTGGGAATAAGCAAGTTGCAGGGGATGATTACGATGAAACCATTGCTCCAGTCGTCAAAATGACTACCATTCGAAGTTTGTTAAGTCTTGTTGCAGCTAAGGACTGGGAAGTCCATCAAATAGACGTTCACAATGCCTTTCTCCACGGTGATCTTGAAGAAGAAGTTTATATGAGACTACCACCTGGTTTTACTCATTCTGATCCTCGCAAAGTTTGTCACCTTCGTAAAGCTATTTACGGTCTAAAGCAAGCTCCTAGATGCTGGTTTGCTAAGTTATCCAATGCACTTATCAAGTTTGGTTTCGTTCAAGCCTATTCAGATTATTATTTATTCACATACACCAAAGGAGTAAAAGAAGTTCGAGTCCTTATTTATGTGGATGACTTGGTTCTTGCGAGTAATGATATAGAGTTACTAAATAACTTCAAGACTTATTTGGGTGATTGTTTTCATATGAAAGACTTAGGAAAGCTCAAATACTTCTTGGGTATAGAAGTTGCTCGAGCTAGTGAAGGCATCTTTCTTTCTCAACGCAAATATGCGTTGGATATAATTGCTGACTGTGGTTTACTTGGAGCTAAACCCGTTTCCATTCCCATTGAGCAAAATCATCATTTAGGAGAAGACAAAAGGACCATTGTTCTCTGATCCAAAGAAATATAGACACCTAGTAGGACGTCTGGTTTACTTGTCCATCACTCGACCTGAATTATCTTATGCAATTCATTTGTTATCTCAGTTCATGAAGACACCGCATGTTGCTCATTGGGAAGTTGCAATTCGTGTAGTCAGGTTTCTTAAAGGTTGTCCTGGACAAGGTATTCTTTTTCGCTCGGATAGTTCTTTGGAACTCTCTGTTTATGTTGACGCTGATTGGAGAACACGTCCTTTAACAAGACGATCTTTAAGCGCCTACGTTGTTCTTCTTGGAGGAACTCCGATCTCATGGAAAACTAAGAAACAAAAGACTGTTTCACACTCTTCCGCTGAAGCTGAATATCGAGCAATGGCTGCAGCAACTAAGGAGTTGAAATGGATACTTCCATTAATGAAAGAACTCGGTATTAAAGTCAAAACACCGGTTCCATTCTATTGTGATAGTAAGGCAGCTATTCATATTGCGGCCAATCCAGTCTTCCACGAACGCACTAAACACATTGAACGTGACTGTCACAGTGTTCGTGATACAGTTAAGGCCGGTCTGATTTCCACCACGCATGCCCGCACCAAAGAACAAATCGCAGACATCCTCAACAAAGCTTTAGGTCATTCTCAGTTTGAATTCTTATCGTCCAAGTTGGGTGTTCAAGATCTTCACGCTCCAACTTGAGGGGGAGTATTAGGGAATCCTAGTATCTTTAGGATTACCTATTGATAAGTCCTAATCTATTTTTGATGTCTATCAAGTCTTAGAGATAAACACTAATAGATAGGAAGTCGGCTATTGCTCTGTATAAATATATCGATGTATGCTATTCAATAAATAAAAAGTTACAGTTTATACAATATCTTCTCTTCTCTACATCTTCTCTGTGTAAGTTTCAAGTTATCTAAAGAGAACCTTCAGAAGCTAACTATAACATCGATGCACTACTTGGTCGTACTCCTCTACAATGGCAAGAGGACTATCTACTGCCGAAAAAGGAAAATGAGTGGCTCTAAGTGTCTATGAGCCACCTCGAATGGCCAGAATCAGAATCCAGGCACCAGACAGCTCCACACTGATGCAGAAACACTCCCTAACCTTGATAGGTCGAGTTACAAACCCTTCTGTTCAGTAGATCAGGGCTCTTATCCCATTTTTTTTACAGAGCACTGGAGAACTGAAATACGGCCTACTGGAGCAGATCTGGGACAGGGGCTCTTCCAGTTCCGGTTTGAATCTGAAACAGATATCTTGGCGGTTTTAGAAAAACAGCCATATCATTTTGAAAGACGGATGATTATACTTCAGAGGTGGAACCTATGTTTTCACCTAACTTTCCATTACTCATTCCTTACAAGGTGTTGGAGATGGATTGCATCCCTCCACAAGGTCCATTGGGTAAAATGTCGGCCTACCAGACTCGGACGTCAGGACTGTCGTATCTTAGTTGATAGCGAGATAGGAACGTCGACTTGGCCTGAAGCCGAGACTGACAAGCCGGAAGTGCCATGCGACCATAAAAAAATCGAGCTCGGCGCGGTGAGCTGATAAAGCCGAGCTCGTTCTAGGCCGCAATAACCAATTGCTCGGCCCACGAGGAGAGCCCGGACCGTTAAGGGACAAACTACATTAGGGTGAACAAGGGCAGGCAGAGGTTATAAAAGAAGAGAGATCGAGAAAACACGGGACATGCAAAAAAGGCTAGAAAACTAAGGTTTACACTTTCCTATTTTCGGCTAAACTTTGTTCCCTGAGACATTTAAAACGTTGTTTACGACTTTCCATAAATAGACATCATTTCGAGTTACATAACGTCTTCGAAGTAAGCCCTCAAATCGAGCACGACTTCCTCTTAGCCTTATCGTCTAGTTCAGATCTAACATTTGGCGCCCACTGTGGAGCTCAACTGAAGTAACGTTCCGACTTGAACAATGAAATCTGACGACGCCACTACCGCAGAAAACCCAGCGCCCGCCATCGTCTCACCTACCATGACAGAAATCATGGATACAATCTTGGCCCGCTTCTCTCAGCAAGACAAGATACAAAAGGCGATGAACGAGCGTCTAGACATCCTCGCCGTTACCATAACCCCTGCTCCTGGGACCTCCATCAACCCACCTACGATCCGTGCGGCAGCTATTTTCTGTCAACTCTCTTACTAGCGCACCTGAACCAGCTACAACTGCGACGAAACAAAAAATGTTAGGCCCCAAACCGCTTCTCGATAGCTCGGACCCTACAACAAGCCAACAGATCGCTCAACAAGCCGCGGTCGCCGTCCGCGAACCAGGTTGGAACGTCCGGGAAAGAGACGCGGATGGGAAGGTTATTCCTCCACGTACAGGTGCATCCAACAACCCGACAACACCCTTTGACGAGAACAAGTACTGCGACTACCATAAATTAAAGGGGCACAACACTAAGGAACTTTTGCATGAACTTTTGCTCGCGGCCTTCTCCAGCGGCCAAATGAACATCGAGCCCACCAAGAAAAAACCATCGAAGATAATAAGAGCTGGACCAAGAGTAAAGAAACCCCAGAGCAGGCACAACATGGAACTTCCTCGAGGAGCCGAGGCGACCGTCTCCCGACAAGATGGTAACTTGTCTTCGGACGACAACAAACCAAAATCTCGTAGAAAGCTCTTCACGATACTCGCTGGCCCTCCATCCCCATCCTTCGACGAACAACCGCCAGAGGAAGACCTCTGGAACCTGCTCAAACGGAAAGCCCAAGCCAGACCACAGAGTTCCTGAGCGATTAAACACTCCCATCAGCCCATCGATTTACAAGCAAAACTCGAGCGAACTACATGACATCACCCAGTAATCACCAACATTCATCCCAATCATGTCGACTTGCGAGCAAAACTCAACTCCAAAGTTACGGACCTACGCGCTACATTGAACTCCGGAGCCCCAACCTCTGTGTCAAGATTAACAACATCCGCAATAAGCAGGAAATCGCGATCGGACGACCGGCATCCATCCATGCCATCGACCATGGCAGTGACGGACTTGCTAGCCCAAATGAACCATAAAAACGAGTCTAGACTGAACGTCATTATGGGCAGGTCCCCACCCTGCGACGATTCTGTCCGATCCGTCAAAGAGTTTCATCGCAAGACCATTACAGGAAAAAATTGGCCAATAATTCCGGGGAATGATTCGCAAATCACTTTCTCTGCAACAGACTTGGCCGATGTTCACACCCCGCACAACGATCCCCTCCTCGCCAAACTCGGAGTTGGCGATTGCGAAGTGACTAAAATACTGATTGACACTGGAAGCTTAGTCGATCTCATCTTCAAAGGGATACTCGACAAAATGGGTATTGATCCCAACAGCACCAAGCCTTCCACCAGGGCGCTTACGGGGTTCAACAGATCATCCGAAACAGTGTTGGGAACAATTCGACCCAGTGTATCTTCCTAGGGAGTGACCATAAACGTTAAGTTTTCCATCATGGATGTTCGCGCACCCTACAATGTAATCCTCGGAACCCCCAGAATCCATTCGATGAAGGCAATACCCTCGGCCTGTCATCAGTGCATTAAGTCCCCTGGACACGATGGCTGTATCCTCACGCTTCGCGGCGACCAAAGGGCTGCCCGCGAATGCATGGTGAACGAAGTCAAAATTCGGCGGTCAAATCCCCCCCAAAAAAATGGCCAGAATAATCGTAAAAATTTACACGCTCAAAGAAGAAATCGCCGAGGTCAAAATTGACACCGACGATCCGAGAAAAACGATTCAGGTAGGGGCTTACTTGGCCGACGATCATAAGGACTGAATCGTCTCTTTCCTTAAGGAAAATATCTCGACCTTTGCCTAGGCAGCGACAGACATGCAAGGAATCGATTTGTCCGTCGCAGTGCACAAACTTAACGTCGACCCCACTTATAAGCCCATCAGACAGAAACAGAGAAAACTCGGACCCGAGCGCGCCAGAGCAGTAAATGACGAGGTTGACTGCCTATTCTCCACCGGTTACATCACCGAAGTACGATCCCGAGTGGCTCGCCAACTCGGTTGTTGTACGCCAAAAGAACGGCAAATGGCATGTGTGCGTAGACTTTACCGATCTGAACAAAGCATGTCCGAAGGACAGATTTCCATTGCTTCACATTTACCGATTGGTTGAATCCACTGCTGGAAACGAGTTTCTTTGCTTCATGGATGCCTTCTTCGGATACAAGCAGATCATGATGCATCCCGAAGATAGAGAAAAAACGGCTTTCATCACCGATCGCACGACTTATTGCTACAAAGTAATGTCGTTTGGCCTCAAAAAACACCGGCGCAACTTACCAACGGCTCTTTAATAGGATTTTCGCGGAGAAAGTTGGAGTCACGATGGAGGTTTACATCGATGATATGCTGGTCAAATCATTAAATGAGAGCGATCACCTTGGACACTTGAAGAAATACTTTCTTGTCCTCAACAAGTACAAAATGAAACTAAACCCAGAATAATGTACGTTTGGGGTAATGTCCGGCGAGTTCCTCAGGTACATCGTCACTCAGCGAGGTATTGAGGCGACCCCAAAACAAATCTCCGCAATCCTCGAGCTCTCAAGCCCGAAGAATAGCAAGGAAGTACAATGACTGACCGGTCACATAGCCTCTCTCAATCAGTTCAACCTTCTGAGTGGTCTTGGCATTGGTTGACCTCGGATAAATCAACGTTCAACCTTCTGAGCGTATTGCGGAATATAACGTCAATGGTACTTCATATGTCTATAAGGACTCTGCAAGATCGAGATCCCTTATCACGATATCGATTACGAGTGGATCGCAGTGAGGTTTGTCGATTCCGACAGTCTCGTATTCCTCAAAATTTATCATATCGTTTGGGAAGTCTTGGAGTGGAGATTTATACAAAACTTTCTCGTCTTTTCGTTGATAATCTTTCATAGTCAAGACAGTATTGTGGTAGTACTGCGATCCTCCGATGATCATGTTTACCCTGCGACGATTATTGTCGTTGCCTTTGTCATCTGCCCTTATTCCACTTATTATGTTCTCGCCCGATCGATTTCCTTGAGGACTATTTTCTGCTGGTGGAGTTTTATCAGTTTTTGGTGGACGGTCTGTATCTCGGTTGAGGTTTTTTATGCTTGTTATCTCCAATTTTTTTCCTGCGAGCCATTTTGCTGTTAGCGTTGCACCGAAAACATTGCAGTACATTGTGGAATGGCCTCTGGTTTGGTGAAACTCGCAGAATTAGTTTCATCGTAGGTCGATTTTCGGGTCCACGTGTTTCCTGATTTTCTTCCTTGTTCCGACGCAGAGTGGATGGCATAATTGTGCGCTCCCCGACGTCTTCCCCCTATGGACGTACTTGTCGTTATGAGAGACCTTCCTTTTTCAGCTTATGTTCTGATGCTGCGTCTTTCGAGGATGTTCTTGTTATTTGTTTTTTTCTGCGAAAGAACTTTCATCTATTCTTCTATGATGATATAGTCAGTTACTTTATGAAGAGCATCCTGATCGTGCTCAAAATTTCGAGACTTATTCACTTCCTAAATTTCGAATTGTACCGGAGAGTCTTTCTGGGCGCATCGATAGCCACCTTATCGTTGATTCCACTAATTCTAGACATGACGTATTAAAATTGGTTCATGTAGTCGCGGAGAGTTTCGTCTTTCTTTTGGGACAAACTCCAAAGTTGGAGGTTTCCATATTCATGAACATCGAGTATTGCTTGAGGAACTCCGAAGCGAGTCGACGGAACCTTCCGATGGTGTTCCGCTTTAAGCGAGAGAACCATTCGAGTGCTGCTCCCTGGAGATATTAGACGAAGCGGCGACAATAGCCAGCGTCCTTTTTGTTGTCCCTGAGTGTGGCCCTACCCGTCGCGATCTGGAAGGTCTCTAGATGCACTTTTGGGTTACTTGTTCCATTGTATACGGGGATTTTGATCTTTCCGGGATCCAAAACTCTTGTTTCAGTGATACGAGCCATAATGGATTTTTCCGAGCTTCTTCAAGGAGTCTATCGATCTCAGGTACGACACTGGTGGCGTGGTGAATTTGGGACTTCACCACTTTACCTTCTGTAGCCGTTTCTAAGATGTAATCGCGGAGATCGTGTATCTCACTGGAGTCACTACGAGCAGTTTTCCGAGTTTGTCGGCGTTTGCTGCCAGAGATTCGAAGCTGCTCTTCGGCCAACTTTTCATGCCCTACCTCGAAGATGTTTTCTTCTTATTCGGTCATGGGTCTATTCAATAGAGAGTTCTTCTGAGCCGCAGGGATTCTTGTCCTCCTTGGATACACGACACCGTCCTCTTCCAAAGGGTCGGACTGATTGTTGGGTTCCAAGTTGACCCGTTCAATTTTTTCATCCTCCGTTTCTTGCTCGAGAGGTTAAGTGTTTTCCGCGCTCGGCCAAGTTAAGTCAAGGTTTGCTCTGACTGGATTTTGATTAGATGAAACGTTTTGCGTGTTAGTAGGCTATCGTGCGGAGCCGTGAAGTATAGGCTTCTTCCGTGGATTCTAGTAGTTCCAAGCGGAAGAATGCCCCTAGTTCTTGCTGTTAGGGGTTCAACTTGTTTGGCAAGAGAAATTTTGAGATTGTATTGTTCGACTGACTTCTTTTCGAGAGTCGAGAACATCTTTTTAATCTTCTCAAACGCTATGGTTTTGCGTTAACTGCGGACACGTTCGCTGCTTGAGTGCTTTCAACGTTGTCGTTGATGGTGTTTCCATCATGAGGTGGTTGATTATCCAGAACGTATGTAGACATCTTTGACCAAGCGTTTTGTTGCTGTGAGTTAGATTGATTCATAAGTCCCCCTCCTTATAGCGTCAAACTGTGGGAACCAAATTTCACACCGTCGATTTCCGTAAACTTAGGAAAGCTAAGAAACCCTTACTTAACGACAAGTAGTCAAGTTATGATAAAACAGACAAAACAGAATAAATCGAGATGAAGAAAAGAATAGAGACCTTATTCTGAATCACCATATGAGCATTTACAACATGTAAAGCCTTGGCTGCAAGGTCTGTTGTTGAGTTCCCTAGTTGTAACAACCTAAGACTTGAAAACCTAATAAAGTAGCAGCTCGATAACAAAAAAAGGAAAGTTCCCTAAACTTCTCTAAGCGCTAAGTTTCCGAGAATTTCGTGTTTGTGCATCTCTCTCCCTTACTTCTCTTATATAGGTCTTCAAGGTCGTTCGTCTGTCCTTTTCTGCTCCCGATTCGAGTTTATCCTTCCGTGGAATCTTCCTTATCGCAAAACTTGAACAGAAACTCCAATCGAGACGAAAGAAGAAATGGCTTAGTCAAGATTCAAAGGAGAGGGTGATGGAGAGGATATGGTCTACTAGACTGATACGTCCTAGGATTGGAAATGATCACTCAATCGGAATAAGGGGATATGAACTCGGAAAAGGGTAATGAATGGTGACACAAAGAGTTGCGGAAGTCCCAATGATACTACCAGATTTCGATCGTTGCCGGATGTGACGCACCGGTCCAACAAAAGAAGGTTCGAAACTTGGAGATGACCTCACCAAGAAACTAAGAAGTGTTCTAAACAAAGAACAAAGAGATAAATCATAAAAAAAAGGGAAAAATCAATGATTAATTTTGTGGCTCTTAGGCCATATTTAGAGGATTACAAGTTGTAGAGATCCAAAGAACAATGTGCTAAAAACAAGACATAGAATACCGAAAACAAAGACTTCACTACATAAATGTGTTTATTGAAAACAAAGACTAGATCTGGTCTTCCACACGGTTTTGACTTGTCTTGGAACTCTCCTTTGACTGCTTGGTCAAAAATATTCCAAGGAATATCTTGTTTACTTCTTGGGCAAAGTTGTAAACCATAGAAATGTTTGGATCCACATTTCAGCCCAAATGCAGTCCAAAACAAGTCCATTTGTCAAGAATGTTTTACTTAGCCTTTCTGATAGTTTTTGCCCATGGAAATAACTTAGAAAATTTAAGATATTGGCTTGGTTCATCATAAAGGGAGTTGGCCGATTGTATCTTCTCGGGTGGTCAAACCAACTCAGAAGATCAAACTAGCTCGCTCAGCTCGTCCAAATGAGTGTCAATCCAGCTCAGCTCGTCTAGGATAGTGTCAGTCCAACTCACTTGAGTATTCAGCTCATCCAAGATAGTGTCAATTAGCTCATCCAGCTCCAAGGCAGTGTCGGTCCAGCTCACCTGAATGCGCACATGTCTGAATTCGCGAGAACTGAAGATCACCTGGTTTGTAAATGGCATAACTCCCACATCTGAACTCCATTTTATCTGATTCTTCTTCAAGGAGCTAATTGAGTTGAGAACATTCAATAATTTATCTCATGCATAAAAACCTCATGTTTTAGAAGATATGAGTCAAACAATGAACATATATCATTATTGTTTTCCATGATATCTTCAAGGTTAATTAATCGTTGCTTCCACTTAGTACATCCTTCCTTTTCAAAGTTATTTTCTGGCTTTACCATTGATCTTAGATTGTCTAATGGGTCGGAAAGAATGGCTGAAGTTTGATCAATTCGGTCATTAGGTCATGGTTCCAACCTTAGGTCATTTCTGGATGCACGTGGGTCGATTTTGTACACAGCTCGGTTAGTGTACACGGCTTAGTCAGTGTACACGTCTCGGTCAGTGTACACGTCTTGGGCAGTGTACACGGCTTGGTCAGTGTACACGTCTCGGTCATATGGGTGAACCTCGGTTTGGTTGAGCTGTTTGATAAGATCGCCATCTTGGGCCGTGTCCATGATCCAAGCAGGTTGGTGCTGGAACCGGGGCGCATCATTCTCTCCCTCTTCAAAAGGATTTGACCTCAAATCCATTTTACCTGAAACAAAAGAAAATGAATCAGACAAAATAAAGAATTTTAAAATCATGTAAAATTCAATGAAGGAAAAAATTGGAGAGAAACTTCCTTGGAGTTTTGAACTTATTTCCCTCAAGTATTTCCAGTTCCATGTTCCGAGAACACAAGTGTGGTGTCGTCCTCCTCCGCTTGCTTCCATCTGAAATTAATCCCTTATATCCTGCACTTTCAAAACAACTAGAGAAACCACATCAAATCTGCGAAAGAAATAATCAAAGGGTTTCTCTATCCTTAAGACATCAAAGACAGGGTCCAAGCTCTTAGGATAATCATCAAGCACGTGGTTAAGCATCAAGTAAGTAAAATGATCGCCATAAGTTGGTTTACTAATTTTAAAATCAAGCACAGCTGTGAAAATGTTAGGAAAGGAATGAGACAATGCTAATTTCAAAAAATTCTCATCATGAACGAAATCAAAATGATTCTCTGATCTAAGTAATTTTGGTTCATTCTTTTTGATACACAAAATCTCTTTCAAAGTACATCTTAATGAAAACAATTCATGAAAGGGTTTAAGCAAAACGTTTTTCAACCAAATAATGATGTGTTTTCGCTTAGAAACTCTCAAATTAAAAACGTTCTCATGAAGAACAGCGACAATCAACGGGTGATCCTTATAGTGCTTTTGGTTTTAAAAGGAGGTTGATTTAGGAATCATCTTTGGTTCATTGAGGATCACCAGCTCCAACTGTTTTTCTTGTGGTGAACTCTTTGTTGCCTCTTTTGTTGGGTTTTCTTTTAATTCACCAAAATGAAAAGAAGGAAGAAAACACTCAAGCTCCATGGGCATTTCAAAGGTAACCTGATTTCTGCTATGACACTTAACAGATTCATCAGCACAAATAAATTTAGAAGTTTTAGAATTACCTTCGGGTGCTTAGCTAAGTGATGAAAACTGTATTGTCTTTGGTCTGGCTGGTTTTGGTGGATGGATCATATCTTCATAATTCCACGACAATTTCTCCTGGTTTTAGTATTTATGGAAAGCTAAGAGATTCATCTTGAATCCTATGATCGTCTTTGGCTCAGGCCGCTTATTTCTTGGGCCTAAATCTCTTTTAGAAATCTGGTACTCGCGGATAGATGGACTTGAGAACCTCCGGTTTGGAAAATTCATAACTCCTTCCTCCGTGAAGCTTTTCATGTGATTCCAAGCCTCAGTGAATCCTTGATGAGTTGGCCTTCCAGGAAAATTAGATTCACGAAAAAATACCTTCTGAATGTTGAGATATTCTCCTTGCACTTAACCTCTATCGATGGCATCTCCAAGGTAGCCGGTTTGGACAACAATGCCTCTCCAAATCTCAGGCTGTTGGGCATGTTCAATGCTATCATTTCTCAGAGGCTGAAACTGTCTTTCCTGGACACTAAAAAAAGATACTAAAAGACTAGGATCATATGTGCAAGACAAGTACTTGTTCAAATCAAAAATCAAGATATCTTTTCCAAGAACAAGTTGCACACATTTTAGCCTTCCAAGATGCACATCAAAGTAGACACTATAGAACATAATGGTTTCAAGGCATGCAACAGTATGAATCATTTTTGAAACATGCCTTTCCTTCTCAAAATCAGAACACAAAAGAGTAAGTTCAGATTGAGAATCATTGATCAAAAATTCAAGGCATTTTTCAAAGAATGTATTGTAAACCAAGATATCATCAATGCTCAAAACAACACAATTATCACGAAATGATCTCAGAAAATACCAAGTTTTATCAGTTTTAGAAAACACAAGATCAGGCTGCAAAATAGAATCACAAAAATCAAGATCACAAAAATCAGTTTCAGTTTCAAGTGATTTATGTTCCAGCAACTTCTTGATCAAAATTTCGTCCAAGGCATAAGAGGATGCAAACAAATCATCAGTGATCAGTGCATGTATAGAAGAACTCAGATCAAAACCATTTCTTTTGAAAACAAACGAATCAAAATATCTTCTAGCACAAAAATCAGTTGGTTGCAAATCAAGATCAAATGACTTTTCAAGAGGATGAAAACCTTTGTTATGTTCCAAGAACAGATCAAAGTTCAAAATATTTCCAGAAGCCATTGATGTTTTGAAAACGTGGTTGATCAAGAAGTTCATCAGGTTTAAAATTTTTAAAAGAACATGTTTTCAAAAACAGATTTTGAAACACAAAGTTGGTTCATCTTGTTAAGACCAAACGAGTCACATCATGAGAAATGATCTTGACAAACATGTCAGGCAGAGAATTAAACAAATCAGAGTTCTCACAGTGCTTTTGAATATCAGAAGACAAAGGGCAGGAGATGTGCTGGGATCAAACCATAGATGACTCTCTATAGTGATGGATGTGATGCTTGTGGCTTTTTCATCAAAGACTGGACCAGGTTCGTCTTCATATTCAAATATGGGACCTAGACCATGTCCAAGGTTCTCCTAGTGTCAAGACGTGGTCCTTGATGTGGGTAGTCCAATGGCTCTTCCTCAAAAACCTGTGAAACTAGAACAAGACTACTCGGATACTCCGGTTCAAAACAGGTTAGTCCATTAGTCTCTTCATTATAAATATCTAACCTAAGATCAGGTTTTGGAGAAAAAAAATCACATTCATCATTACAAATGATCAAACTTTCCATTAGATCTTCATCATATTCATCATAAATGGGTAAAAAATCTGAAAAATCTTTTAGATCTTTAAGGTGGTTTTAAGAATTACCTTTGGGTGTTTCACTGATGAATATTGATGGCTCAGATACAGGTGCACGTGTGGATGTGCTCTTCTTGTGGCTCTTGCTTACGTCCTTGAGTGCTTTCACTACTCCCTCTACAAGGTTGTCACAAAACTCTTGGACTTCTGACTGATTGTAAAGCTTTCTTTGAACAGCTTCATCTCTGGACGTTTTAGATTGTTCCTTGCACCTCTGGTTAGGCTTCTCATGTGGTCTTATTATGGTTGACTTTTCCTGGACAGTAATAAAATCATCAAAAATATTCAAAGAATTTTGAGATGAAGATTTAAAGTAAGCCTGTCGTTGGGAATTTTCTTTGCTACTCTCCTTGAGAAGACCAAACATCTTTATCCTGGTAACTCTCAACACAAAAGGTTAGCAGATAAAAATCCTCACTCTCTCAGGTGATTAATATCCCCCACTCAAGTGTTTCACTCGGAATTTAGATGGTCACTCAAGAGTTTCTTCCCAAAGTACTAAGAAAGACAATCCAAGTTTCTTGTGGGTTATCCAAGCAAACAAACAATGAAATGAGATAGGAAGATAAGAAATTTTGGATTTGTGAATCTTCTTTAACCTCCTCAAAGGCCGGATTTCTCCTCGGCCAGCGGGTTTTCTCTTCTACCACCAAACCACAGATCAAACTTTTCGAAATCTTTGAAACTTTTCTTTTTTTTCGATCCTTTCTTTTCTTTTTCTTTTATTTTTTTCTATTTTTTATATAGTGGATGGTAATGAGGGACCCAGATTCAAGATAGAAATAAGAAGAAGTGTCTGAAGAAATTTAAATGGAAGATGAGAAGATGAAAAGATAGTACTGGTTGAGTGGCTCTGATACCACTTGATATGTCCTAGGATTGGACATGATCACTCAATCGGACTAAGGGGATATGACCTCGCCAAAGGGAGAACTTGTGGAATTAATAGTGACACAAAGGGTTGCGGAATCCCAATGATACTACCAGACTTTGATCGTTGCCGGATGTGACGCACCGGTCCAACAAAAGAAGGTTCGAAACTTGGAGATGACCTCACCAAGAAACTAAGAAGTGTTCTAAAAAAAAGAAAAAAGAGATAAACTCATAAAAAGGAGAAAATCAATGATTTATTTTGTGGCTCTTAGGCCACATTTATAGGATTACAAGTTGTAAAGATCCAAAGAAGAATGTGCTAAAAACAAGGCATAGAAGACCAAAAACAAAGACTTGACTAAATAAATTTGTTTACTGAAAACAAAGACTAGATCTGGTATTCCACACGGCTTTGACTTGTCATGGGACTCTCCTTTGACTGCTTGGTCGAAAACATTCCAAGGAATATCTTATTTACTTCTTGGGCAAAGTTGTAAACCATAGAAATGTTTGGATCCACATTTCAGCCCAAATGCAGTCCAAAACAAGCTCATTCGTCAAGGCATGTTTTACTTAGCCTTCTGATAGTTTTGGACCATGGACATAACTTAGAACCATTAAGATATTGGCTTGGTTAATCAGAAAGGGAGTTGACCAATTGTATCTTCTTGGGTGGTCGAACAAGCTTAGAAGATCAAACTAGCTCGCTCAGCTCGTCCAAATGAGTGTTAATCCAGCTCGGTTCGTCTAGGATAGTGTCAGTCCAACTCACTTGAGTATTCAGCTCATCAAAGATAGTGTCAATCAGCTCATACAGCTCCAAGGCAGTGTCGGTCCAGCTCACCTGAATGCGCACATGTCTGAATTCGCGAGAACTGAAGATCACCTTGTTTGTAAATGGCATAACTCCCATATCTGAACTCCTTTTTATCTGATTCTTCTTCACAGAGATCCATAATTGAGTTGAGAAAATTTTCCAAGTGATTTCATGCGTAAAAGCCTCATGTTTTAGAAGATATGAGTCAAATAATGAACATATATCATTACTGCTTTCCATGATATCTTCAAGGTTAATTAATTGTTGCTTCCACTTAGTAAATCCTTCCTTTTCTAAGTTAGTTTCTGGATTTACCATTGATCTTAGATTTCCGAATGGGTCGGAAATATTGGCTGAAGGTTGATCAATTCGGTCATTAGGTCGTGGTTCCAACCTTAGGTCATTTCCGGATGCACGCGGGTCGATTTTGTACACAACTCGGTTAGTGTACACGGCTTAGTCAGTGTACACGTCTCTGTCAGTGTACACGTCTTGGTCAGTGTACACGTCTCGGTGAGATGGGTGAACCTCGGTTTGGTTGAGCTTGTTGACAAGATCGCCATCTTGGGCCGTGTCTATGATCCAAGCAGGTTGGTGCTCGAACCAGGGCGCATCATAGACCATGGGCAGCTAGACTTTTCCAAGGGTCTAGTTGCCCATGGGCGACTAGACGTTGCGTGTCTAGTCACCCATGGGCGATTAGACTTGATCGAGGTGCGAAAATTAAAAAAACAACAAAAATGCGAACAAAGGCAATTCAACGAAGACCAACAGTTAATAAGAACTAACCCAAGCGGAAATCCTCGACATAGCCTCATAACCGGCCTCAAGGGAAAAAAGAATAACCCGCAAAAGAAAAAGGAACGATTGCGCGACTTAGCTGGGCACAGCCAGCCTTGTTCACATGAAAGTCGCCTGGACCGGGGTAGCTTTCACCGGAGGGACCGCAACTTGTGAAACATATCCTAGGCCAGAACCTACATCACGAGATGAGGAAGCGAAGTCTTTGCGTTGCCTCCTCTCCTTCTTCAAACCATGGACAAAGGAGGCGAGGTGCAACGAGTCGGAAGCCCTATAAATGATACCAGAATAAGGAAAAACGTACCCCTTTTTAACATCCTCACGATCTTCGCGATCGACCATTACATCGCTCGTAAGAAAAGACAACGTCTGTGGCAGCAGTCTCTCCCTCTCTCCCTCTCTCCCCCTCCCCCTCTCTCCCCCTCTCCCCCTCTCCCCCTCTCCCTTTCTCCCCTTCTCCCCCTC
Organism: Moricandia moricandioides; assembly: GCA_905132885.1. Classification (NCBI taxonomy): domain Eukaryota; kingdom Viridiplantae; phylum Streptophyta; class Magnoliopsida; order Brassicales; family Brassicaceae; genus Moricandia; species Moricandia moricandioides. The sequence goes on along the minus strand of CAJHQQ010003233.1, from coordinate 3,158 downwards.
CCCCTCCCCCTCTCCCTCTCCCTCTCCCTCTCCCTCTCTCCCCCTCTCCCTCCCTCTCCCTCTCCCTCTCCCCCTCCCCCCCTCCCTCTCCCTCTCTCTCTCTCCCTCTCTCTCTCTCTCCCTCTCCCTCTCCCTCTCTCTCTCTCTCTCTCTCTCTCTCTCCCTCTCTCTCTCCCTATATATATATATATATATATATATCCCTCTCTCTTTCTCTCTCTCTTTTTTAATCTCTCTCTCTCTCTCTCTCTCTCTCTCTCTCTCTCCTCTCTCTCTCTCTCTCTCTCTCTCTCTCTCTCTCTCTCTCTCTCTCTCTCTCTCCCTCTCTCTCTCTCCCCCTCTCTCTCTCTGCCCCTCTCTCCCCCCTCTCCCCCTCTCCCTCCCCCTCCCCCTCCCTCTCCCTCCCTCTCCCTCCCTCTCTCTCCCTCTCTCCCTCTCCCCCTCTCCCCCTCTCCCGAGCCACGTCTGTAACCCGAATTCGCCTCTCTCTATATATATACATATATATATCCCCTCTCTCTCTCTCTCTCCCTCTCTCCCTCTCTCCCTCTCTCTCCCTCTCCCTCTCCCCTCCCTCCCTCCTCCCTCCCTCTCTTCCTCCCTCCCTCTCTCTCCCTCCATCTCCCTCTCCCTCTCCCTCCCTCTCTCCCCTCTCCTACTCCCACTCCCACTCTCCCTCCCCCCTCCCCCTCCCCCTCCCACCGAATCTCGTCGACCATCGGATAGACAAATTATCAGTCGACAAAGGAATGCAAAATAGCAGAGGAAGAGGTATGGAGTTTTGTTCGGTCAGAAGCAGTGTTTCAAAGTGTTGTTTGAGTGATCCGAGAATAGAAGGATACATGACATCGAAAACTGAGTTCTCAAGATGTTCGAGCTTGAAAGGTGTAGAGCTGGAGAATCAATGGAGGATGTATTATTTGAATGAATTTAAGAAAGAGTCAGTGATTCAAGAGTTGTGTAATTGCCAAGGACGGCCGTTAGGTTTAGGAAGAAAAGTTGCGTTGCTTCCACCGCTCCCTAAGTCTCCTGCAGAGTCTTGGTCATGGAGGAAACCAAATAGAGCTGCTCCAATTCCTTTTATTTGAAAAATGTTGAGTCGCAAGCAGTAAAGAGACTCTAATGTAATAAAACGGAACACAAAAAATTTGTCGGGGTGAACAAAAACTCACCTTATATGCTTTGGTCAGTTATTGACCCCTTATTATGTGTTCAAGACACAATAACGCAAATAACAAACATATCATTTACGATCTTCTCTATCTGTTTTAAGCCCTTTGCTCCACGTAAGACCCCGAGAGTCCTAATGGTCCAAGAACGGTAACCTACCGAAGAAAATCAAACCAAAATTCATGAATTTGGATAGCCTGGATGATGCACGAAGGTTGACAAAAAGATCACATAAACAACTTGTCGGTAATTATGCAACCCACAATTGAATCAGGCTGTTCTAACTTATATATGTTAGCGAAGAAGATGTGCATTTACCTTCCCCCATTCGGAACCAAGCCCGCTGCATCTCATCTTCAAGTGGAACATCTTTGTCCCCAACTCCGTCTCAACCTTCTTCTTCAAGTAAACTTCTTCAGGTCCAAACGCATCTATGTAAGTAGCATACCTATGATAAGCAAGACGCAGCGCTTTGGTTATATCTTCTGGTAAGGTCTTCACATTCTATAACAAAATAAGAACACATCAAACATGTCAATCCCAAAAAAAAGTGAGGCAACAACAACAACAAACCTCCCCACTCATTCCAATGCTATCATCAACTTCCATTTTGAGTGCATTTAGAATCCCACCAAACTCCTCAACAGCTTCAGCTGCTCTGAACACATTTTCGTTAAGGCCTCTTGCCCTGCCTTGTCGTCTGTGTTTTTCGAGACCGCGTTTTTTCGCCTTGTTAACAACAGAAGAAGGCAGCGCTGACCAATCTGCAGCCATCAAACCTTTGAAAGCATTGAGAACATCACTGTCTTTGATTTCAGGAATGTGAGACACATCTTCACTGAAGTTGCGCACTTGTCCTATATCCATTGTTCGAGGATGCCTACAAACTGCATTTTTCACCATTTACTTGTGTCAAACACAAAGTGAGCAACATCTTGCGACCCGTACCAGCAATCAGTTTCGCTCGCTTATAGTTTTCAATGCATAATGAAATTGATCTATAAGCCGTGATCCTCGCACCGAAGAACAACTAATCAAACGTAATCTAGAAAACGAGTTTGTGGATCATTTAGAGATCAACACAGTAAACTTAAGATTCCACCAAAAAACTAATTAATATTAAGTAGATAATCGCTTTCACCGGAAGATATAGGAAACAAAGAGTATAGTCCGATAACCGTAAGGAGTTCGATTTGAAGGAAATGAAGAAACAGCGAGAATCCTCGCTTGGGGAGGGAACGATTGCGCAATAAGCTGATTTGGAACGAAGGATCTTGATGATCGGAGGCGTAGTGACGGAGGCCGCCGCCGCGGTACGGCGGAGGGATCTCAGAAGTACCAATGCTGAGATTTTTGGTTGTTATCAATCTGAAATCGAAAGCTAAGGGGTTGATTGGTTTTCCCGATACCACCCGCAAACACAGCTTTTGCGGTTGGTAGCGGTTGTTGGCGTTTTGTAATCGCTTCAAACCGCTATAAACCTCTAAAATTCAAAAACTGGTTCCAGCTAGCGTTTGCGGTTGCGGACGGTTGCGGGAGGGTAAATATTTTTTTTTCAAAAAAAACTATATAATAAAAATAAAAATAATCAATTAAAATTTTAAATTAAATAATAAAATACCAAAATGTATACATTATATTGTAATTTATATTATAAAACTTTGAAGAAAAATATTTCTATAATTTTAAAATAATTTAATAGTATAATTTTATAAATATAATTTTTATATTTAGTATAATAATATGATTTTTAATATTATTATAATTATAATTAAAATATAAATATTGTTAATTTATTATCTAACCACTGCTGCATTTAGTAGTTAACCAGTCATAAATATCCCGCAAACGCAAAAATTTTTAACCGCTTTAACCAGTCGTCCAAATCTCTTAATAACACATAAAACCGCAACCGCCCGCATCCGCAAACACCCGCAGTCGCAAACGCAACCGTTGCGGTTACACCAGTCAGCCCCTTATCAGTTGCA
>CAJHQQ010003232.1:0-48200 GCA_905132885.1 Moricandia moricandioides | reverse complement strand
TGATGTGATCCTGGAAAGCACCAAAGAATGGAAGCATGAACCTGAACCTGAAGAGCTTGAGGATGCAACATTTAAGAGTGGCATTTGATGTGATCAAGGACCGGATCACTAAGGAGAACAAGGAGAGTCTAGATGAACCACAAGAAGCCACATTGCACCAACAACTTGGTGATGATGCTCTAGCCATTCCTGAAGGTCCCCATGACTCGTTCCAGAGTCAAGAAGCTTAAAGAGAATGTTGTTGGATTACTCACTTCACATCCACAACAACAAAGTCTTGGACAAGGTCTGATCCGAGATGTCTTGATCACCATTCAAGCCATCTCTACATCAAGCTGAGTTAGTGTCTAGGCAAGACATGGGGTGTGTGCTCTTTTCCTTGCTTTTGGTTTTGTCCCACGAGGTTTTCCAGGAGGGAGTTTTTAACGAGGCCACAACTTGTCTACACATCACCTAAGTGCTATTCTCGGTCCAAGACTACATGAAGTTCCATTTTTATTTCATTCTTAAACTTATGTTAAACTTAGACTATAGTTTTCTTTCTTTCCTTTTTTGGTTTATGGTCGAAACCCTAGAGAGTATGTTCTCTGGTTTCCTATTTAAAGGGTTCTCTACACCCTCTTGTAATCATCCAGTCTTTTATTAAACAAGTTACATTCATTCTTGTCGGCTCTCTCTCTCTAGAAGGTGTCGAGTTCTGGTGTGTAATATCCAGAGACCTAAGGGTGTCTAATTTGGTGTGTCATATCCAAGTTATTCATCTAGGAGTATCAAGAGATCATCCATCCCTCTTGTGTCACCATTCAATCCACACGCCTTGAGGACTTGAGTCTCTTGATTCGTTTCTTGCTAGGATTATCCATTCCCATCAACCAAAGAGCATCCTAGGGACGCATTCAAAGTGGTATCAGAAGCAACTTTGGTTGGGGAAAGTACTCGCCTTTCTCTCTTTGCTTTTGTTCTTAGTTTTTTCTTGTTTGCTTTTGTTGTTTACCGTTGTATCATCTTATTCCAATCTATATCATCTTAATAAGATTTAGAACTCTTTGTTTAAGGGGCTGCTCGTGGACTGCGATGAAGATTTTAGACAGGATTTATAGGACTTTCCTTAAAGTTGGATTCAATCCGAAAACCCTAGAGAGATAGAACCCTAGCCGCATGTACCTTGTTGTCGATCACTTTGTGCATTAGTTTAGCTTGTCTATCACCTTGAACACGAGCATATTGAGGCTATTAGGGTGCTAGAAAACCTTAGGAGTGATTAGGAAAAAGCTTAGAAGTGTTTCCTTTTTGCTTGAATCTTTTTCCTTTTTGAATCGATTTCCTTTTCTAGTCGATTTCCTTTTCACTTTTGCCTTGCTTTAACTTGTTTAACATCTTGAACACGAGCATACTAGGATTGTTAAGTTGCTAGAACACCTTAGAAAAGTTTAGGAAAAGGTTTAAGAAGTTTTTCCATTGTGCTAGATCATTTCCTTTTTGCTTGAATCTTTTTCCTTTTTCTAGCCGATTTCCTTTTTACTTGTTGTCTTGCATTACAAGCTTGTTTCTTTTCCTTTTTTGCTTGTTTTCTTTTTCCTTTTTGCTTGTCTTGTTCCCTAGAAACCTTTTACTGGTTAGTTTGGTTACCTTTGCGTGCAGGAAGCATGGAAGCCGAGTCTTAAGAAGAAGCTTCACTCGCCAGGAAGGACAAGTATCTCATGGAGGCTATGTCGGCTCAACTTAACCAAAACATGGTAGCAACCATGACCGAGATGATGAGGACCAACCTCAATGACCTCAGGAGAGAGCTTAGAGAAGACATCAGGAGAGCTACTAGTCAAGCACCAAACCGAGAGACTAGGAGAGAAAGAGAGAGGAGAGAGGAGAGACCTCATGCAACTCGCCAAGAACATTATGGTTATGAGGAGACTGACAATGAGTATGAGCACCTCAGTTCATCCTCAAGAAGACATAGGCGTGTCCAAAAGAGAAGGATGAACCAGGGAGATGAGCTTGCTGGTTTGAAGATCAAGATACCCCCATTCCATGGCAAAGCTGAGTGGGAGAAGAAGATTGAAAGCCTTGATGGAAAGGAACCAGTCTCTAAGCCATCTAAAGAAGATAAACAATTCTGTTTATTCAGTGAAGAGGTTAAGGAGGCATTGTTACAAGTAATGATGGGTGTGGAGAAGCAAATCAAACGGACCAACACAACACGTCCATCCATTGAAACACAACATCAAGAACCAGCACCAGTTGCGCCTATCCAAGAAGATCAAGACAAGGTGACCTCCCATACCTTTCATAAAGAAGAACAGCCTGTTCAGAACGTCATGGTCCCTTTAACACAACACATGGTAGCAGAGAAGACACCCAAGGAACCTCAGAGAGCTCATAGAATGAATCAACTAATTGTCTTTGATCCATGTGATTTCCAAAGGACCTTCTTAGGTACTTTTCTGTTCACTCCTTTTGTTTGGTACAAGAAAGGAGAAGTGGAACTATCAAGACACGACTTGGACATGAGACATGTTGTATTTGAGCCTGGAGGAGAGGTCTTGAATCAGAAGAACAAGATCAAACAGGTTAAGAAGAGTTCAGCTGCACCAACATTGGATTTTGTAGATTTCTCATCCTTTGAAGATAAGGGGTTGCACGTCTCAGCTCAGCAAGAGTTTCACTATGAAACCAACTGGAGAATGAAGCCAAATCAGTCACGGATCCAACAAACCAGACAACACAGAGAATGGCCTTCTGATCATCAAGATATTGCTAGTTTTGCAAAACATGCCGGTTTGGATCTTTCCCAAGAGGAACTTATGTCTGATTGTGCTGGAAGGTTACAGACCTACTCGTGGAGACCTGGAGAATATTTCCACAAGATTATCACCCTTGGAGAGTGCTCTGTTCGTGCTAGAACAAGTTGGGGTCATAAGGAGTTTGAAGTTGATCAAAAGGACTTGCATCTTGACCATATCAAGATATGGAAGCCACCAGATATGCAACAACTTCAGTACCAATGCAAAGATTATCAAAATGTAATTGGAGATGAAGAAGTCACTAGAGTCAATGGTGAAGTGATTACTGGAGCAGGAGAAGAAACTCATGTTTTCTTCTCAAATCAAAGAGAAACCACCAGAGGAACTTAGTCTACAACAATCTCCAAAGAAACCAACCCGGGGTAACTATCTAAACTCAAAGAAAAACATGAAAGCCTGATTTGCTTGCTGTGAGTACAGGTCAAACTGTTTTGAGATCTACCATTTGGGAAAAGAGAAGCTATGATAATGATCAGAGTATCAAGAATGGGTTGTTGGCTAAGTTGATGATGCAACCATCAAACCTTGGAAACTGTCTAGCCGCCAGCCTTGACATAGGGACAGTCCGAGGGTCATATCTCAACAACCACAAGGAGTTAACCATCAAACTCGACTGCCATGGAAACTTAACTCATCAGGGGCTCACGTCGAATTGGAATCAAGTCAAAACCTTCTCATATGAAAGAGTTATGGGTTCTACAAATCGGGTGATCCTGTATTGGCTATCTTTGAACTTTTCTAAGTTTAAAACATCTCAATCCTATATATGGCGACCAGGTGAGCATGCTAAGGTAAGTGATCATGTTTTCAAGAGTTCTTTTATCAATTACACAGATATGATGCACTTGTTTTTGTCAAAAGAGCCATGTGCAGATTATGATGAAGCTTGGAAGCATACAAGAAGAAAGAACAAGCATGTGGAAGACAAGCGGTTCAAGCCACCTGATTTGGATCAGGATAAGCACCAGGACGTCACTAGCTTCATCCTCATCAAAGAAGCACCACCAGAAGCAGCACACAAGCCAAAACCGAGCAAAAACCAATTTGGGATAAGATTATTACTCTTTGATAAACTTTCATGTGCTAACTTGCTTTGTTTCAACATGTCAGGTTTAAGTAATGAATCAGGAACTAAATGGATTAGTGCCTTCTACATATCCAAACCAGTCAGCAACAATGCCTATCAAAGAGGCTTGCAAGGTAAGTGTAATCTGATTTTAAACTTCAAAGTTACTGACTTGGTCCCCTCTATTGTAGGTAAAACAGATTTGAGGACAAATCTTTTTGAAGAGGGAGGGGATGATGTGATCCTGGAAAGCACCAAAGAATGGAAGCATGAACCTGAACCTGAAGAGCTTGAGGATGCAACATTTAAGAGTGCATTTGATGTGATCAAGGACCGGATCACTAAGGAGAACAAGGAGAGTCTAGATGAACCACAAGAAGCCACATTGCACCAACAACTTGGTGATGATGCTCTAGCCATTCCTGAAGGTCCCATGACTCGTTCCAGAGTCAAGAAGCTTAAAGGAGAATGTTGTTGGATTACTCACTTCACATCCACAACAACAAAGTCTTGGACAAGGTCTGATCCGAGATGTCTTGATCACCATTCAAGCCATCTCTACATCAAGCTGAGTTAGTGTCTAGGCAAGACATGGGGTGTGTGCTCTTTTCCTTGCTTTTGGTTTTGTCCCACGAGGTTTTCCAGGAGGGAGGTTTTTAACGAGGCCACAACTTGTCTACACATCACCTAAGTGCTATTCTCGGTCCAAGACTACATGAAGTTCCATTTTTATTTCATTCTAAACTTATGTTAAACTTAGACTATAGTTTTCTTTCTTTCCTTTTTTGGTTTATGGTCGAAACCCTAGAGAGTATGTTCTCTGGTTTCCTATTTAAAGGGTTCTCTACACCCTCTTGTAATCATCCAATCTTTTCTATACAAGTTACATTCATCTTTGCGGCTCTCTCTCTCTCTAAAAGAAGTGTGCCGAGTCTGGTGTGTCATATCCAGAGCTTAAGGGTGTCTAGTTTGGTGTGTAATATCCAAACCATTCACCTAGGAGTATCAAGAGATCATTCATCCCTCTTGTGTCACCATCCAATCCACACGCCTTGAAGGACTTGAGTCTTTTGATTCGTTCTTGCAAGGATTATCCATTCCCATCAACCAAAGAGCATCCTAGGGACGCGTCAACAGCCATCTCATGGAGATCAGTCAAGCAAACCATCTCGGCAACATCCTCCAATCACTCGGAGATTTTGGCGATTCATGAAGCCAGCAGAGAATGTGTTTGGTTGAGACTTATGACACACCAGATAAGATCATCATGCGGGATCACTGACGAGAAGGAAGAACCGACCATCATCTATGAGGACAATGCGGCTTGCATCGCCCAGCTCAAGGATGGTTACATCAAAGGAGACAAGACAAAGCATGTCCTGCCCAAGTTCTTCTTCACTCATGATCTGCAGAAAGAAGGCGAGGTGAAAGTTCTACAAGTCCGATCCAGCGAGAATTCGGCAGACCTCTTCACCAAAGCACTACCAACTTGCACACTCAAGAAGCTGATGTTCCAGATTGGTATGCGATCATTGAAGAGCCTTCAGTGATGATCACTTCAGGGGGAGTAATGCGGCTGTACTCTTTTTCCTGTCTATGGCTTCCCTTTTTACCACATTGGGTTTTGGGTTTACCATAGAGAGGTTTTAACGAGGCAGTATACCAAACGCATTGACAAACCCAAGACGGTTATTGCATTCAGGGGGAGTGTTGTGAAACGCATGGTTTCAGGAATGCACATAAGTGGGTTTATCCATTTATCTATTCAGCCCATATAATGTCTAGATGGGCCGGTCCACTTGGTGCTTATCCACTCGACAATAAGGCCTTGTTAGACAAGTCCCACATCGCCTATTAGGGTGGGGAATGTCGGCCAAGACATAGTATATATATGTACCCCTTTATGCCTAAGATTAATAACACATTAACATAAAGCATAAGCAATACAAAGTCTCTTCTACTTCTATCTCTCTATCGATCTCTCTCTCTTCTAGCTTAGTTCTTGCGAGTTAACCTCTGTCTAGGACACGAGATTCACAACATATTTGATTAGATACGTTTTTTCGAGAAAAAAAGAACATTAGATAATTCTCCAGATCTTTTACCTATCAAGAGCTCTAATGAGATAAATACTTGTATACACAGACTACACTATCTTTAAAATTTTGTTTTATATATTATTATATATATAGCTATAAGATCTTGAGATTCGCTGTCATGTAAGCTAGTTAGCCTATGTCACGCTAATTTTAATTACAGATAGACATACATATAGTATGATTAATTATATATCACGTTTTATCAATATTAGTGACAACTCTGCAACTCACATTTACACCGTTGCACGTTCCAATACAAAATGAGATGTTGACTTCATTGCATTCACTAGGACTGGACAAAGATTGGATATTCAATTTTTTTGACATTTATGATTTACTTTATATGTTATGAATATCCAATTTTTTTATTTGTTTTGTTTCATAAAAATATAAATATCCAGAAAACGAATATTCAGAAAATAAATAGATATTTACGAATACTTACGTATACTTACGAAGATTTTATTTTTTTAATTAATAAACAATCTTAAAATTTTGATATAAATTTGTTTTAAAAATATTTGTTTTACATGATATATAAAATAAAAAATAAAAAAGTAATGAAACTACATATTTTGTAAATTTTGGACTTAGTTAACAATTATAATAACACAAAACTTTATAGAAAAAGTTATAACTATCATAAGCTTTTCTTTTTTTTATGTAATACTTTTTTATTTTTTATGTAATACTTTTATATAAGTAATGATGTGAACATATTTGTAAATCATATATTAGAATAATAATTATTTAAACTTATACATTTAAAACTCTAAATAATCAAAATATACATGTATTTATATATTGTCAGATCGGAGCGGATATCATGTTTTTCAAAATTTTAATATTTGAGATTTGTTTTGATTTAACGGATATTAATTTTTAATATTTATTTTACTTCAAAAGTTTACGGATATACAAAATTTTCAGATTGAATAAAACAATGAATCTAATCAATTTTTTTTTTTAATTTTTTATGAATCTAATCAAATTTAACAGCTAAAATCTCAAACTTTATCATTCACCACATCATGTTAACTAGTTGGTGATATTGCACATGTCACATTGTCACGCTGACTTGACAAATATAAATACATAGAGTACGATTAATAAATTACATCATGTGTTTATCAAATAGTGAACAACTCTGCATTTCATGCTTACACCGTTACACGTTACAATACAAAACAAAATATTGACATCGTTGGATTCGCCACATACATTTTCCACATTTCCATCTATCCTACACTTGATTTGATTCATTAACAAACTTTAGCAACGGCTATGTTTAATTGAATACTTAAACAAAGTTTTAGGAACACCACCAACACATTTTATAAATGCCTTAATATACTGAATAAGCCGAGATTAGAGTGATCTACAACCACCTAACACGTCTAAACACGTGTTATCAAAGTTTTTTTTTCAATGGCCATTGAATAAGTTTCAAATAGATTGTATTTTAGTTAAAGGAAGCAGGAAGACAATGTGGGTGATAGACACAATTAATGGATTGCGTGCATAAGCTTTCTTCTTTGGTCCAACGGGCTATATATAGCACCCATATGCTTAAGCTTCTCCATTGTCAAACCCACCACAAGCACTGGAAGCTGACATGGAATCAATGAAGCAAAAGATTCTTCTATGAGGACCAAGAAGGCTTAAATGGTACTGTTGAAAGGAATAGCTCAACATTTCTCAAATAAAGTTGTCCCTCAATGGAGGCTGCTTCTGAGGAAAACATCCACTGCTGGGTCATTGACTTTGACGCCAGTCTTTAAGTTGGTTTCTGCTTTCTTTATTCCAATTCTAGGGCTGTCTTTTTATTAAGACAAAATATAGGGATAGTAATTATGCATCTACTCTTAAAGCTGTGTCTCACTCTCTAACTTGTTCTTTTGATTATTATCCCTATGCAGTAGATCACATCTTTTGTTACCTGGAGAAGAAAGGCTCGGTGAAGCAAGTAGTTTGTAAACAAACTTTGGTTAGAGCAACGTTAGTGGAGGAGCTTAGAGTGGTTTTTATAGGAGAGGACCCACCAAATTAGAAGAACCGGTGCTAAAAGCTTCAAAATAAGCACCATTTTTTGTATGTTTCTTCTGTTCGCGGGCCCCACTGACACGTGGCGGCCAGCGATTGGTTTTTTTTTTTTTTTAATTCAGAAAAAAAAATTAATGGGATACTGGGTTAATCATGCTCTTGGTTTCTGTTTAGCATAACTTATTGCACAATAAAGATTATTGTGCTACAAAAGCATGTGTTGAGAAACTTAATAAACATTGAACGAGAAAAATACTTGAAACAAAGATGAAGTTTCTCTATTACACATTTTACACTAGAATCTCGTCAATAGAGTTGATACTCATAATAACACTTTCAATGGGGTTTCTAGTTCCGGGGTTCTCAAAATACATATATATATATATATATATATGTATATTTATATTAGTATTTAATTATGTGGTTCTTAGTTTTATGTATAAAGATTCTTGTGCTACAAAAGTATGTGTTGAGAAACTTAAAAAACGTTGAACCAGAAAAATACTTAACACAAAGATGAAGTTGCTCTATTACGCATTTTACACTAGAATCTCGTCAATAGAGTTGATACTCATAAGAGCACCTCCAATGAAGGTTTCTAGTTTCGGAGTTCTCAAAATATATATATATATATATATATATATATGTGTGTGTATATATGTATTTATATTATTCTCTCTGTTTCATAATACATGATGTTTTAGCTTACCGCACAAAAATTAAGAAATTTACATTTTTCTAGAAAGTATTTTTAAAAATATAATTTTAAAATCATTCAACCAATTATAAAAAGACTGTAAAATTTTATTGGTTGAACAATTTCCAATAAAATTAAAGTTAATTTTAAAATTTCAAAAAATACATTAAAATCTCAAACCATCTTATATTTTGAAACAACATAAACCTTCTAAAACATCATATAGTTTGAAACAGAGGGAGTAGTATTTAATTGTGGGGTTCTTAACTTTACGGGAAGCCTAACCCAAAAGTTCTCTGCAGAAATACTTTGAGTTGGATTTCTCGTAAAATTAAGAACCATATAATTTAATATTAATATAAATATATACATATATATATATATATATATATATATATATATATATTTTGAGAACCCGAAATTAGAAACGTCCATTAGAAATGCTCTAAGGGTCTGATTTGGAAACTTACATTCGTCTCTGTTCCAATGAAAATTTGTAGGTACATGTACGGGACTGATCTTAAAATTATCACAGGGGGTGTCCTAACATTAGATTCTCGATCGTCAGATGCATCTAGCCACAAGTGGTCGGATTTGGACCAAAAAACCCCACGTGAATGGTGGAATAATATCTCCCCATGTGGGCCAACAAAGACTCTCGAGTTTTGGTATCTGTCGTATAGTTAAAACAAAGTGACTCAATTGCATGCACTAACAGAATGTTCTACCTTGTACCTTGTACAAGTCAGTCATACATGATGCCTACATATACCAGACAACCGATGGTCACTAATCTTCGTGAGCCACGGTTCGAACGGTACGCAATTTCATGATGTGACGTTTTTTTGTAACTTGTGAAAGAAGATACAATGTATTTTATAGTATTGAAGCCAGTCGGATTTACCATTTTCAAGTTTTTTTTAACCAACGAACGTAAATCTAAGAGTTTCTTGTTTTATGATATTTGCAATCGTCAATGCTCAGTTTTATTGGAGTATATAAAAAAATATTAAGAAATTGCTAAAAATAATATAAGTTAAATATCACTTTGCAAAAATATACATTATCAAAATATATAACCATTTGGATTGTTAGTGATTATTGTTTAAAGTTTAGTATTAAAAAAAGATGAAGTTGAGTTTCTAATTTTTTCATAAATATTTAGAAAAATTATTTAAGTTTATTTTCATCAAAAAATTAAGATATTTTTGAAAATAATTATTCATTAAAATTAAATTTGAAAAGTGGTATTAAACTTATGGTAAAAATGAAATTCTTCCAAAAATATTGTGGATGAATAATTATTTAGTAAATGGACGTCTACATCTTAGAAAAAACAACAACTCTATTATTTTGTTCCTATATATTTTGTACTTGTTAAAGAGAAACAAACATAATTTTTTTGTGAAATTTAATAGATGGTTTTGACATATTATATATATATATATATATATATATATATATATATATATATATATATATATATATATATATATATAACTATATATTCGATAATAGCCCTAAAATTCTTTAAAAAATCTTCACATGTTCTCCAAACCTTTTTCAATTTTCTTTTAATTTCGGTTCAACCGCAACATTCCGTGTAGTGAATTTTCGAACATTCATAATAGTTTACTGTATTAATTAAAATAAACATTGTAACTAATTCTTCAACATTTACACCCGAAAAATATAACTAATACATGCATGATCAGTGATTTGATTAGCATTGAAAATTAATGCACGTGTCTGTGTTTGATAGTGAATAATATTCGTTAGTCTTAAAAACATATGTTTGTGGAATTCAAAGTTACGACAAAGTCTGTCCTCAAGTATACGCAGCCGCCACTTCTTACCCTCCACCACTTATGGTACATCATTATGGATATTTATATATACACAATGTTAATACAAAACCATACGTTATTTTTTTTTCCCAAATGGAACATGAGGAGATCGAGATCCCTAATTACTTTATCTGCCCAATTACACTAGACATTATGAAAGATCCTGTCACAGCCGTTTCGGGCATCACTTACGACCGTGAAAGCATCGTTAAGTGGCTTGAGAAGGTCTCTTCTTGTCCCGTGACGAAGCAGCCTCTTCCTTCTGACTCCGACCTTACGCCTAACCATACGCTTCGCCGCCTGATCCAACACTGGTGCGTCGAGAATGCGACTCGTGGTGTTGTCAGAATCTCTACGCCTAGAGTTCCTCCGGGGAAGCCTAACGTTGTCGAGGAGATCAAGAATCTCAAAAAGTTTGGAGAAGAAGGTATTCTATTAGTTTGGCTTTCCTTTTAGTCAAAACCCATTTTTAACAAGAGTGACATATGTTTTTGTAGACCTCAGATTTTGTAATTTAACCCGAAAAACTGAACTGAATCTCACTCGTAGAAATTGAAACCAAATCTGATATGATTTGTAAAAATACATGGTTGGATTCTATAGTGCTGTATTTTGATATCATTTTAACTTATTATTCGAATTTAGTTTGAATCCAGATATCTAAAAATTGAAAGCCTAAGAAAAACGAATGAAATTACGAATAAAGATTTGTTATTCAACAATAGTATTTAAGACGTAAATATTTAATTTAAATACTTAACTTTGTATTTGTTCATATATTATTCAAAGATATATGTTGCCTATTAAATTTTATTTTTAAATGTTTTGGGATAGTTATTAAATATTTTAAGTAAAATTATTTGAATAACTATAAAAATTAGAACTAAATATCCAAAAAATTGAAAAAATCTTGAACTCGAATGGTACATAACCCAATTCAAAATTTAGAAAACTCGGATGAGCCTATGCCACTTACTCCAAAAAGTAAAATGATCCAAAATATAGAGAATCCGAACGAGTACTCGAACGCCTAGTTTCTTTAAAGAAATCGGTTCGGCTGGAACAAATTTAAATTCAATTCAGTTTTGTTTAGCTTGAATTTCTTAAACCGAACGTTTAAGAAAAGCATTTGCTTCTGTTTAAATTGAACAGCTTTAGGAAGAGAAGATACGTTGAAGAGGCTTGAAGTTTTGGCTATGGAGGGAGAGACAAATAGGAGACTGATGTATGAAGCTGACGTACATAGGTCTTTGATCTTATTCATAGTCAAGTGTACTCGTGAACGAAAAGAAGAGGGACAACGTCGTATCATAGAGAAGCTAGATGAGTCACTGCGTCTTCTTCATTTGATCGGTGTTCCATTACAGGACGCAAGAACAATCTTGATGGAAAACGACAGGATCTTGGACTCGTTGAGTTTTGTTCTAAAACAACAAGACTTCATCAACAAAGCTTACACAGTTGTGCTCTTGAGGGATCTAACGGAAAACACTTCCTCTCATATCGTCGAGAGATTGAGTGCTGAGATTTTAAAAGGGATCATATGTTTTCTCAAGGAAGTAGTAAGAAGTTTCAACCGCGCTAGCCCTAACGTGAGAGCCACGGCACAATCATCAAACCCTAGAGTGAGAAACAAGGTACCATCAAAACTTGATTATAACTTGGTTATTAAACAATCTGTGACCGCCGCGCTGATGATTCTTCTAAAGACATCTTCATGGAGCCGCAACAGAACAACCCTTGTTGATCTCGGTGCGGTTTCCCAACTCATCGAACTTGAGATGAGCTCAACAGGTGACAAGAGAGACACTGAACTTGTGTTAGGAGTCTTGTCTCGTCTATGTTGTTGTACAAATGGTAGAGCTGAGATTCTTGCTCATAGAGGTGGAATTGCTATGGTGACAAAACGTTTGTTGGGAGTTTCGATTGCAGCTGACGATAGAGCTCTTTCTATATTAAGCACGGTGTCTAAATTCTCGCCGGAGAAGGCTGTGGTGGAGGAGATGGTTTGCGTTGGGACGGTAGAGAAGCTTTGTAACGTTCTAAGAGTGGACTGTGGTTTGAGTTTGAAAGAGAAAGCGAAAGAGATACTTAGAGATCATTTTGATGAGTGGAAGAAGTTTCCATGCATTGATGTAACTCTACTTACTAAGCTTTTAAGTTCTTCGCACGAAGATCTACTCACTGATTTTTACTCACAGGTTAATGTTTAGCTTTTTTTTCATTGTGTACTCCTCAAGTAATCAATCTGCTGGACCAATGAAAGTATTGATTCAATGGCAACTTTTGCTATTACTAAAATGATGTACACATGTGGGTTCGGTTAATACAACTTATTTGGTTCAGCCTACACTTGCCGAATTATCTGAAACAAAGTTTGGTTCGCTATTCGGTTAGTTCAACTTTTTTAAATTCTAGTGAACTTAATCGAAGTTTTTTATTTCATTTAAATTTTGGTATAATTTTGTTACAAATTTGGATATTTTCAATTAAATTCAATCAATTCGGTTATTTGGTTTAAAATTTAGTTAATTCGGCTTAAGTTTTTGATTAGAGTGGTATGGTTCGGTTATATTTTTTTTTGGAAAAATATAATTAGGAAGTAACCAATTTTTTTTTAAAAAATCCCAGGCCTAGATAGTTACAGAGATACATCCCAGCTGAATTTGCTACAGTGATTCATCTTCGTCTTGACCCGATTAAGCAAACATAGTTTAGCAAGTGTAACCAAAATCAAACTGAAATTTCACTTCCACAAAATTGTATGGACATAACGTCAACAGACACAAGCCCGACACTAGCTTCTTGATTTCAAAATCAAAATTCAACAAAACTAAAACTCAGAGAAGAAGCTTGCAAGTCTGCCATAAGATTAAATAAAGAACTTATCGCCTACGCATACCACGGCCACGACCTCCACCGCGTCCTCTTCCCATAGCACCTGCGGCAGCGTCTCCCTGTGCGCTCTCAGACTGCAATTTTTTATTTAATACAATTATCAACACAATTCATACACACAACATCAAAAACATACAACAGATAATGAGCGTTACTTTAGGGTTCTTCACAGTTTCGTCCACGCTGAGAATTAGGCAAGCTGCTTCAGTCGCAGCGTTTATAGCATTAATCTGCCACAATAAAGGGAAACAACAGATCATCCAATAAACCTTTCTATGAAAGATAGTCACACAAAATAGACTGTTTGCAGGTAGAAGTGTATAGAATCTTGCAATACCTTTACAACTGCTGGTTCCCAGACGAAGTTAGCAAATGAATCAGCTATTCCTCCCGTGTTAATATCCACTCCATATGAAGCTCCTTCACCTGTTATAATACAGACATGATGGCATCATCAAATGAGATTACTATGCCCGTCAAAAGATTAATTACATCAAGCTTGTGACCGTAAAAGAAAGGCTCACCGCTTTGCATTGCGTGTTTTTGTCTTAATTTATTCAGGACATCAGTTGCATCGAATCCAGCATTGTCACACAATTGTCGTGGAATAACCTGTAATACACAACACAAATCAGTGTGAATTCAAAACCAACAAATTTCAAATCCGGGCAAAATATTAATCTGGACCATCCTTAGTTGTTTACCAGATTTCTATTGTACACAACGAGTAAACAGTAACATCTCTACACTATCAATGCCTAGTAACACAGCTACGAAGCTCGTTTTGATATGCACATAACAGATGGGATTTTCAGAAACCAATAGGGATATAAAAGCAAAACATCAAAGTCAGCCGGAAGTGTACCTCCAAGGCCTTTGCATACGAGTTGATGAAAAGCTGTGACTTCCCAGCAATTGTTCGTGAATGCTGCCTCAGGTACTTGCTTATTTCCATCTACAACAAGGAGCAGTCTCTTTCATTGTCAATGTTATTAACTTATGTGCTAAATTTTATTACCAAACCATGGTGGATGAAGGATTCTCACATCTATAGCTCCACCTCCAGGAACAACAGTTGAGTTTTTCACGGCTCTTCTCACAATCATAATCGCATCATGCAAACTCCGCTCAGCTTCTTCGATGAACTGCCATTAACGTTCAAAGGAAGTCATATTAGTGCTGTTTTTTTTTTTGTTTTCACTAAAGTCACCAATATTTGATTTATACCTGATCAGCTCCACCACGGAGGACAATAGTCGCTGTACGTCCTGACGGGCAACCGCTGAATATGTTAAACCTCTCCCCACCAACTTGTTTTTCCTCAAATATCTCACAGGTTCCGAAGACCTGCACAAGGGATTAAATTCTAAATCCTATGATTCAGGGAAATAATCAACAAGTCGCTAAAAGCTTGTAAGCATATCTAAATAGCAAGCAAAGAGATTCAATTTTCACTAGCCTCGGTTATTATATTGTTAACACTTGTCTGAACTGTTCCTCCAGCCGCTGCAGCCACGCGATTAAGATCTTCTTCTGCTACACGACCAGCGCAGAAAATATCACGATCTGCAAAATACTACAAAAAATGCCAACTGTGTTCAGTTAAATGAGTAAAAACGGTAAAGAACTATCTTGATTTATTCAAGAACTTCATACGCTAGAACATAAGTACCCTATAGCCAACCAATGGAATAATGCCTCAAATATAGAAATAAAGAAAGACGTCAATAGCCAATCGAGAATTTAAGAATCAACAAACCTGAGTAGCTAGATCACCAATAGCTAATCGAGAAAGAACAACTTTAGCTCCACTTTCGACACATTTGTCTAGCTTGTCATAAATGATATTCCATTCTGCATCAACTATTGACTGGTACTGTGATGGATCTGACAGTCTGTGAACAAATGACAAGAGTCAACTCAAATAAGGCCTAAAAAATGCTTAACCGAAGGGAACATTTAACAAAAATTGCCGGAATTCCAACCTAATCTCAGCGTTTTCCTTCTCAGATTTCAACTCCAATTCGATGTTAAGCAAGAGGATTTTGGGATTAAGAAACTTCTTTGGCTGTTGTTCAAAACCCGCATATGAGAATGTCTTTTTGAAAGCCACACCATCAACTAGGAAAGAGTCTCGCATGTTACCGCCAGGAACCTGCAGAGCATACCATAAATTAGCTTAGAAGCATCACTAATCAAGCACAAAGGGATATTTCATTTACACGACCCGGATTTTAAAATTCCCAATCTAAGACAATCTGTTATAGATATCAAATTGTCAAACATTTGTACCATGTAGCACCATGCCTGTTCTCAGTTCCTTAAATCTAACTGAAACTTGGAAATGAAATGCAGTAAATAGATGCGTAATGAAGCAGATATGCCAATTGTGGTACATGGTTGAGACTAGAAAGCTGCTTGAAATAATGTAAATGCTATCATATTGAATTTGAAGAAGCCATGTAGAGATCCACTAATAGCCCGAGTTTAAGCTGCACGATCGATAGAACATAATACAATATTGAACATAGATGCATAGTGAATAAAAAATCAAAGTATCATCAACTTAACATCCAATGCAAGGCCAATTTAAAAAAAAAAAATCCAGAATACTAATAGCTTGAAAGTAACAAAATGATTTACAAATACAATATTGAACATAGATGCATAGTGAATAAAAAATCAAAGTAACATCAACTTAACATCCAATGCAAGGCCAATTTAAAACAAAAAATCCAGAATACTAATAGTTTGAAAGTAACAAAATGATTTACATTGAGAAAGTATTTACCTTTTTGATTCCAATCAAATTAAGCCTGTCGTCATTCCCAATCGCCATCACAGCATCAACAACCATTGTAGCAAAGAACTCCTTTTCTCCACCAATAAGCTTAGAGGAAAGAGTGGTAGCAGCACATTTAGCCAACAAACCTTTCTTCTCCTCTAAACTTTTCCCCTCAATGCTAACAGCGAGTTCTTTAACCTTCTCAATTGCCTAAATCGTCAAACAGTAGTCATTACGGTAACAAAAAATCAAGTAATAAAAAAGAGTTGCAAATGCACTAAGGAGAAAGAAATACAAACCAAAGTGCTTGCGGTGCGATAACTCCTAATCAGATTCTGGGAGTGGACACCATCTTCAACAAAAGGCTTAGCCTCCTTCAAAAACTCCGCTGCAAGAAGAACAACCGTAGTTGTCCCATCACCAACCTAAACAACAACATAAGCAGGAGAACTCAATCATGCATATTTGAGTAGATAACCGTGTTTTAGCATTGGTTTAGTGTGGTTTAAGTACTGGTCACTGTATTGAGTAAACCAGGAACATACCCCATACTGTATAAGAACTTCATTGTACACATTTTCAGATAAGATCAATATAAAAAGTTAGTTACATGACTACATAATCTTCTTATCTTAGCTCAAGCTTCACTAACAACGCATTATAAGATCTGCATACTAAATCACCTTCTGTATAAACACTGAAAGATCCAAGATCCAGCTCAACAGTAACAAAAATCACTATTCAATTTTCGAAATCGCACCTCGGAATCTTGAGATTTGGCGATATCGACGAGGATCTTAGCGGCGGGATGAACAATATCGAGGAGCTTCATGATGGTAGCGCCGTCGTTGGAAATGGTGACGGATCCCTTATCGTCGTGGATGAGCTTGTCCATCCCTCGTGGACCGAGCGTGGTTCGAACCACATCGCCAACCGCCGTGACGGCGTTGATGTTGCTCACTAGCTGCGCTTTCCCCTGGGAAGTGTCCGTGCCTTCCTTGAGCAGTATGATTTGCGGTTGCTGCAGAGAGAGAGTGTAGATTCACGTCAGTCAGTGTTTGAACAGATATGTACACGCAGAGAGAGAGAGAGAGTGAAGATATGTCTTACCATCATCGACGCCATGGTAGATGCGTGAAGGAGATACTGAGAAATGGGAGAGAATGGAGTGTAGGAGAGAGTGATTTAGGGTTTATTTTTAGGTTTGTGTTTCATATAAGAGTGACGAAGAATGAGTCAGTGATTTCAGATCTAGACCGGCCGGTTGAACCGATGAGTCTGGAATCGAGTGGAGTGTTTGATACGGATTCATTTCAGTTTTGCCCCCAGCATATGTGACCTGTTCAAAACTCACTTCAAATTGTTTTAAGAGAAAAGCCTCGAGATTTAACCTATTTTGTTCGAAGTCATTTAATCTAAACAAACATATGCATACAGGCGAAATCAGCTTCTTCATGTATAAGATTAGAACCAAACTAAATTTGTATATGATCCATGGGCATATAAACTAAAAACCGAAAACTAAACTAAAACGGAATGAATCGAAATCAAATTAAAATTCATAAATAATTACATGGTTTATATATTTTTAAAATTGAAAAACCAAAACTAAATCAAAAACCAAATGAATACCTAAATATCTGAAATATAGTTTATATACCTAAAAATATTAATTATATATAATTTTAAAGATACTAAATATTCTAAAATATTATTTATATGTCTCTCAAGTGTATACATGGACATTCAAACAGTTTAAAATAATGGATTATCTAAATATTTTTTATCAAAAATATTTAAAATTATCTGAATTACACTATGAACAAATTACTTGAATAATTTTATTTAAATATTAAAATTTATATAAGTTACATGATTTTTTGATCTGGAAAACCAAAAAAAATCTGTTTTTACCAAAATTATCCAAATTAAATCGAAAATCAGAACCAAATATTGAATTGGAATTAAATCAAACTAAAAACCAAAAAAATTGAACCAAATTATCATAAAAGTTTATTGGATGTCAGTCAATTTTTCTAATTGTATCCCAAACCGAACTAAAACAAAGAAAATCAAACCAATTTTCTAAATAACCAAATGGTTCATATATCTATAAAATCAAAAAATCAAAACTGAAAATTGAACGTCCATACCTGATCAATCCATAAAAATATTAGATGGATCTTTCAAATTGATATTTTGGATATTAGATATGATACAAAATGGATCTAAACTCGAATAGGTATAAAAAAATATTTAAAATCAAAATTAATCTCAGATAAATATATGAAGATTCTAACTAGACTAGTATAGAAAATAAATATTTTTAAATATTTAATTACTAAAAATGAACCCAAGCCTGTTTAAATTTATGAGCATTTGGGCCACAATTCGGCCCAAAAATGAGAATTGAATTTCTTCGCTCCGCGTTAATTTGCTTACCGTATACATATATCCGCTACACCAACACGCTTTCACAATCACCTTCCCTTCTCCGCCATCACTACGAAGCTTCCAAGTTAGTCAATCATCAAGTCCTCCTTCTTGACTTTCTCTCTCCTTTCCTCTTTTGACCTTTCTCCAAAAAGCATATTTTTAAGAAAATAATTAATTTTGGACTCTCTCTCTCTACCTTCTTCCGTCATTCACCAAAGCCGTGTTGTTTGAATCAGTACGACTTTCTTCCCTTCCTTATTAACTCTCTCCATTGATCAAATCCAATCTAAATCTCTCCCTCTCTCGATTTTTGATTTTCGATGAACGATCTGTTTTCCAGCTCATTCTCTCGCTTCCGCAGCAGCGGAGACAGCGGCGGCGGAGTCCAGATGACCCACCCGGCGGGGGTGAACCTCGACAAGTTCTTCGAAGACGTCGAATCCGTGAAAGAGGAGTTAAAGGAGCTAGATCGGCTCAACGACACACTCCGATCCTCTCACGAGAACAGCAAGACGCTTCACAATGCCGAAGAAGTCAAGGATCTCCGCGCGAAGATGGACGGTGACGTCGGAGTGGCTCTGAAGAAAGCGAAGATGATTAAGGTGAAACTGGAGGCGCTCGATCGCTCCAACGCTGCGAATCGGAGCCTACCTGGTTGTGGACCTGGATCTTCCTCGGATCGTACCCGGACCTCCGTCGTTAATGGTTTGAGGAAGAAGCTGAAGGACTCGATGGATAGTTTCAACCGCTTGAGAGAGCTGATCTCGTCTGAGTATAGAGATACCGTGCAGAGGAGGTACTTCACCGTTACCGGGGAGAATCCGGATGAGAGGACTTTGGATCGATTGATCTCTACTGGTTAGTTGACTCCTTTTCACCTAAGATTGTGTAGTTCACTGTTCTTTCATCGTGATCCTAGTTTGGATGCTTAGATAGAGCCGACATTCAATTTGGTTAATTGATTTTTCGGTTAGTTAAACTCGCGGAAAGTTGTGCCGAATTGAACCGAAGTTCGGTTTGGTATTAGTTCCTTAGTTGAATTTCTGTCGAATTTAACCGAAGTTTCCGGTTTCGGTTAGATTTTCGGTTAATTTTGGTTATTTCGGTTAGTTGATCGAATTTCAATTAGTTTGATTTGGAATTTGGTAAAAATCGGTATGATGTGGTTTTGTTCTTTTCTTTTGAGAAACCGAACTGATTGTCGACCGAAACGAACCAGACAACCGTTTTCTTTAATTGTCGAATTAAACCGAACTCGAAACTGTTCAAATCTGCATGTCTTGGCTTAAAGCCTTAGACCTGTATTTGAGAAGAAGCTTGATATTCAGAGAAACTAGAATGTTTTTTCTTTTCTTTTGAAACTAGACATGTTCTGAGGTGAGTAGTGTGTAACATTGTGGAACTGTTTTACTGCAGGAGAAAGTGAGAGATTCTTGCAGAAAGCAATACAAGAACAAGGAAGAGGACGTGTCTTAGACACCATTAACGAGATCCAAGAAAGACATGACGCTGTTAAAGACATTGAGAAGAATCTCAGGGAGCTTCACCAAGTGTTTCTAGACATGGCGGTGCTGGTCGAGCACCAGGGAGCTCAGCTCGACGACATCGAGAGCCACGTGGGCAGAGCCAGCTCCTTTATCCGAGGAGGAACTGAGCAGCTGCAAACCGCACGGGTTTACCAGAAGAACACACGTAAATGGACATGTTACGCTATTATCATACTCCTCATCATCATAGTTGTTGTGGTTCTTGTTGTTGTTAAACCATGGAACAACAACGGAGGTGGCGGTGGTGGTGGTGGAGGAAATCAGCCAACTTCAGGTCAAGTGTCACCTCCAAGTCCTCCTCAGGCAAGGCGTCTTCTATTGCGTTGAAGTGAGTCTGGTAATTTGCAAATCTATTCTTTCTTTGAAACCTTTTTAAACCAAACCAGCTTCGTGTTTCTTCTACAAGACGAGAAAATTAGTAGAATATTTTCTTTGTATCTATCTATCTATGATTCTATGTTGCTATTAATTTGTTGCACTTTATATGATTTTGGGTGTATTGTTGTGTTTGGCTGAGGTCTACGAGCAATTTAAACCAAACGCACTTGATAGGGTAAATCTTTGTTCATGGAGATGTTACAAGCCATGTAATAGAATAAAGTAAATGTATATATATCACCAATCATGCGAGCAAGAGACCATGTAATAATACAAAAGGAGAAAGAAACTCATCAGAAGATGTTGCTGAATTGGCTGCTTAATGAATTCTTTAGATTAGAGTATAGGCCATAAAGCGAGTACTGCTTCAGATTCGCAACCTCGTACCAGGAGTTCAACGCGGTGTAGTGCTTATCCGTCCCTGAGAATGCCAATTGAATCCCCAAGCTGCAATCTACTTTCCCTCCTTGGTTCTTGCAGCTTTGTCTTTTAATCGCGCATTGTTCTTTGTTGAGGCACACGAATCTGGCATCTCCTGAACATTTGGAGCATCCGTCTTTCTTCCAGAACAAGTTCTCAAGCCTGCCCTTCTGAAACTCAAGAACCTGGAGTTTTTAACCAAAGATAAATTGCAACAGTTTAAGATTAACATAGGTGCAGCAGAGAGGTAGAAGGTTCTATACGATGGAAATCTAGAGCTTATCCAATTACAAGGGTGAAGCTTGTGACGACGTGATCGTTGTCTGCAACCATAATTGGAACTGATCTTGCAGCGTATTTTGCACCAGCGAATGCTACCATATATCCCTTTGAGGAATCCTGGAATTACAATGTATCATCATCATCAAAAGCTTACACATACACATTCAAGACCTCAACATATGGGCAAAAACAAAAACAAAATAGTAATCTCATCTCATGTTTGGCAATGAAGCTACTAAATCCACTTTTGCAAGAGATGTCTACACAAACACTAATTGACAATACACATCACAAGTTCCAAAACATTGGATACAAATTGATGCAAGAGATGTGGACCATTAGCTTAACATCAAGACAGCTACCAAACTTGTCAACAAAGCAAAGTCGCCAAACTTTCGACAAGTCAACAAACCAAACCAATCTGGTCAGAAAAATTCAGATCCAACTGAAACTCCCCTAAGATGGTCCTAATCCTATCTAATCTGATCAAAACCATGCAATCAAAACCCCTTAACCATGATAGATCAGAGAAGAGAACGAACCGGGCGGAAACTAGAGGAGCTCGAGGAGGTATTGATGGTGAGAAGTGTGATCTCATCGACTTTAGGTCTGAATACGGCGAGCTCAGATTTTCCGTTGAGGGAGAGACGGCGATGATCGCAGGGAGAGTACTGAACGGAACCATTTGTACCAATGAAAGAAGCTCTCGCCGCGAAAGCAATGCCGAAAGTGAATCCATCGCCGATCGCGACAGTGGAGTCTGAGCAAGGCGAGTAGACTCTATTGTTGTCGCCGGCTTCCGTCAATGATGACGTCAGCGCCGCCGCGAAGAGGCAACAGAGGAGAAGGAATCTAGTCATCTGTCAAAAGGACAAAAAAAAAAGAAGCTGGTTCGAAACTTCTCCCTCCGATTGTGTCTCCGAGTAATTTATTAAATAAGCCTTATAACTATGGGCCTGAGCACAGCAGCCCAAAATAAAAATATGTTAAATGTAATATACTTTTCTTTCTTTGTCAACATGTAAGATATGGGTTCATTGGAAAATAATATAGAAGCTCTAGACATCCATTTTTCTTTCTAAAGTCCTTCTATGAAACAATTATATTTTAGATTTTAAAATCAATAAAAATAAAAAAATAGAAAAGGATATATTGACTTTTGAAATCAGTTTTTTAGAGTTTTTAATGTTTTGGATATTTTTGAAAATAAATCACAACAACAAAAAAACTAAAGTCATAGTCAAAGAATCTATAACCAAAATCCTAAAACGAAAACATAAATCTATTTCACCAATCAATCAACCTCATATTTAATCTTTTTTATAAAAAGCTACGTTGTTGTATAGTCTAAATTAAATTTCCTTCTACATTAATAATTTACATAAATAATGCTGAAAAATTTGATAAATTTTCTTAATTAATTACTTTATAATCTTAAAATTATTTATTTTATAATTAATGTTTAACAATTTTATTTACGGTATAAATATTACTACCTAACAATTCTATGCATCATGGTAAAAGTGTTATAATTTTTGTTTATCAATTTACATGATTATTATAAAAAAATTTATAATAATCAATTTTTTAACACCTAACAATTCTTATTCATCATGGTATAAGTTTAATTTTTTTTATGAATTCTATGCCTAATAATTTTTTTTATCAATTTACATGATTATTATAATAATCAATTTTTAACACCTAACAATTCTTATTCATCATGGTATAAGTTTAAATTTTTTTTTTTATGAATTCTATGCCTAATAATTTTTTTTTATCAATTTTCATTTGAATAATTAAAAATTCTCTATAAAATATCTTAGATTTAGTGATGGAAAAGATAAGATTCATTGAACTATTATTATATTTGTTTCTAAGATAATGGTCAATTGTGAGCTGTATTATTAGAGAAATAACGTCAAATCTGAGCTGGCAAATTCCAACTATTTTTTGGTGCCAAGTGATAACCACAATTGAAATTATACAGAAAAATCCCACCAAACGGTTTGTTCACTGCTAAATCCTCGGCGGTTAACCACACCTTATAGATTCACTACAAAATCTAAACCGTCTATTTACAGAAAACAAGGACCCACCAAAATAAACGGTTCAGATCTACCAGACATTCCTAGTGAAACGAGAATCCCGATTCGAGCATGTATGTTCTGTCTCTTTGCTTGTTTAGTCTCTCCTTGTCCTCTAATCATCATCTCAAACTCTGAAAATAAATCTCTTCTTCCTTCTCCGAGGATCTAACAATCATGTCGAGATTTGCTCTCGTTATCTCTTGTCTTCTCTTAGTCTCGACGATTGTTAGAGCCACCAATGTCAGTTACTGCGGTATGTTTGGGTCATTCGAATTTAATTTTGTTTATAGTATTTTGATCTCATTGTGACAAAGTCGATGACTTTAGCTTCTGGGTCGTTGTAATTCGATGTTTGAATCTTAGTTTGAGTTGAAAGACAATGTCTTTGGATGTTGAGAAAGAAACCCATAATCTCGATCTGATCTTTTTTTTTAATGTGTGTGTTTGGTTACAGATAATAACGAAAAGTATGAAGTAAAGGTCAAAGGAGTTGATATATCACCTGATCCTATAGCTCGTGGCGGGCCAGCCACCTTCAGCATCTCTGCTAACACTGGTACATTCATTACATATGAAACACAGATCTTTGTTTGTTTTGATGTGTTACAAACTTGAACTTGTATGTTCTCAGGAACGATTTTTTTTTGGTTGTTCTTCAAGATGTTGATAGATTTAAATGGAGTTTTTTTGTGTTATAATGGTGGGTTTTTGTTTGATTGTTTATATAATATGAAGACAATGTGATCTCGCGTGGAAAGTTGGTGATCGAAGTTTCATACTTTGGATGGCATATTCATTCCGAGACACATGATCTTTGTGATGAGACCAAATGTCCAGTAGCAATTGGAGATTTCTTGGTAGCGCACTCGCAAGTTCTACCCGGTTACACTCCTAATGTAAGTTTCTTGATTGCCTTTTTCTTCTACGATCTTTTGATTAGTTTGTGGATTTCCCATTTGAATTTGATGTTATCCTATAGCAAACCAGAACAAATGGGCCTTACTAGTTTATGTCAAGATTGCTTAATATGATCATTCGTGTATAATTTAAGGAGCAAACTAATCATGTTATTTCTCATAGGGTACATACTCGCTTACGATGAAGATGCTTGATGGACACAAGAAGGAGCTAACATGCATCAAATTCTCATTCAAGATTGGATTGGGATCATCATCATCCGTGGCCGACATGTAGAGCTCTATTTGCTACCATGTGATCACTCCATTTGCTTTTGTATAAAAAAGGAAAAATACCTTTAACTCTTTAAATCAACATTTGAAAGTTTCCAAATCTTCCTCTCATGTTTGGTAAAATCTTTTTTTTTACATATCTAGATAAATTACAAGCTAGGTAGCACCGAAGCTTCGTCACACGTCCGCTTCTTGCTTCGGAATTGGAATTGGAAGCTTGTGGAAGCTCTCGGAATCTCGTTTCCAATACGATTCCAAAAATACATTTTAAAAAAAACATTGGAAGCTTGCGCTTCCTTTTAGGAATCAAGCTTCCATTTTTAAAAATTTATGGTCATGAATAAGTAAAATAGTAATATACGTTTTTATTTTATATAAAATCTAAAATTAATAATATTGAAATAGAGAAAATACAAGATATCAAAATATCAAAAATTTGTGAACTATTAAAAAAATTTTTTTTGACAATATATTTATAAACAAATAAGTTTGAAGCAAATGAAGGATATGAAAGAGTGACTGGTGAATAAGCTTAAGCTTGTAACAAGTGTCAGCTCTCCACAAAGTAACCAAAGCCAAATGTTGCACTAATCAAGAGTAGAATCAATTACTTATTCAAGGAACTGAATAACCCTGTTTTCAATAATTCTCTGTCGAAACAAAGAGAATTGTATCCATGAAATTATCATATATTCATATTAATACAAAACTTCAAGATTCACGAGTTCCTATTACGTAGTACTCCCTCTGTTTCATAATGATTCATGTTTTAAAAAAAAATATTTGTTTCTAAAAAATTTATATTTTATATTTTTAATGTAATTAATAATGATAAATCGTAGATTCTAAAAACATTAATTTAGTTTATTGAATTTTGATTGGTTAAAAGTTGTGGAAAATAGCTAATTACAAAAAACAATGCATTTATAATCTAAAATTTACGTGTTTTCTTAATATGTGTGAAAACTCTTAAACATATATCATTCTGAAACGGAGGGAGTAATACACAACAAGAACCAGTCAATTAAATATTCTCTCCGTTATTGAATAAATGTCACTATGACATTTTTCACACAGATTAAGAAAGTGTATGAAATATATGTAAATTGTTATTAACTACATATCTTTGACCAATAGTATTGTAGATAAATAAAATTGTTTATAAAATCAATGCAGTTTGCAATTAATTTTCAACTGAAAGTAAATATAATTTGCATTGGAATTGTAAAGTGACACTTTTTATAGAACAAGAAAAAATGCTTAGAATGACATTTATTATAAAACAGAGGGAGTAGTGTTTAGTCTTCAGAATCTTCTTGGTTAATGTCATCGAGAATTACAATGAGAGAGACTATAAAAGCATAATCAACATTAGGATAATCCGTGACCGAGAAGTTACTCTTCCCTATTAATATGCTATGCGCGGTATGTTTCTTGTGCATCTGAAGAAATATCAATGTTCAATAAATAGCAAGGCTGTTACTAGAAGATTAGTTAATAAATAGCAAGGCTGTTACTAAAAGATTAATGATTAAACGGATTATTCCGATTATATGAGGTTTACGTATTAACGAATTAGCGATTTATTTTTTATAGATAATATTTATATAAACTATTTTAATTGTTTAAATAAATATATATATAATTATTGTGATAAATTATCAAAATTAGATATACAAAAGAAAAATAAATTAAACAAATTTATAGATCTATACTAACATCATTTTTAAATTAAATTAAAGTATTTAGACTAATTTAAATCGGTTTTAATAGATTTCAAATAACTTAATATGAATCAGATTTTAAAAATATCGTTTCGGCCCACTATCTATAAAAAGCCCATATAAGAAGATAAGTGTCAACTACGTAAAGAAATTAGTGAGACAAGGTCAAAGCTTCTTTATTGACACGACTCACGAAACAAGGAAAGGAATTAAATAAATATTTTAAAACTGTAAGAAAAAAAAAGAAAAGAAAAGCAATATCGAAGTCGTGGGGTTCAATCACTGCTCATGGCACTTAATTGACACGCCTTTCTTCCTAACCGACGAAGCTCCTTTAATCTTTTGGTCCGTTTTTCCTGGGAAAATTTTCTGGAATCAATCGGAAAACTCACCAAGGAACAATGAGCAACGAGTAGTAAGTCTTCTCTTCTACCTCATTCTCTTACCTTCCTCGATTTAACAGTCTTTTACCTTGCGTTTTTAGCGATTATCTGTTCAAGCTACTGTTGATCGGTGACTCGTCTGTTGGAAAATCATGCCTCCTTCTTCGATTCGCTGTGAGTTTGACTTGTTTTTTTTGATTTGTTTCGTTGTCAGCTTGAGATTCGCTGATGTTCGATTTGCTTTTTGTTTACAGGATGATGCTTACATCGACAGTTACATAAGTACCATTGGTGTTGACTTCGTGCGTTCCTTCATAACGAATCGTATACTCTATGTGAATGAATGAATTATTTGTTGCTTATAATGAATGTGGTTCGAATTGCAGAAAATTAGGACGATTGAGCAGGATGGGAAGACGATTAAGCTTCAAATCGTGAGTTTTATGGCAATTTTCATTACTTGTTTCGATTGATTAATATGTTATAATCATCTACTTTTGATGTTCTCTTCAGTGATGTATAAGATAATCATGTGTTACTGTTTCTGCTAACTTCAGTGGGATACTGCTGGGCAAGAGCGTTTCAGGACCATCACTAGCAGTTACTACAGAGGAGCTCATGGAATCATTGTGAGAACTACATTAGTGTTTTGTTCAGTTTCTGTTTCTTTTTTTTTTAAGTGGTTTAGTCTATACCTGGTGGCGGTTTTGTTTACTCTGAAACATGTTTGTTAGTGGGAAAGAAGAATCCTGAAAGACTATTTTAATATTCGGTGTTTTGAAATGATGAGACTTGCAACAGATTGTGTATGACTGTACTGAGTTGGAGAGCTTCAACAACGTGAAGCAGTGGTTGAGTGAGATCGACAGATATGCTAATGACAGTGTATGCAAGCTTCTTATTGGTAACAAGAATGATATGGTTGAAAGTAAAGTTGTTTCCACCGAAACTGGAAAGGTTAGCTCAAATTCACTTCTACTAATTTCCTCTCACATTTTTCTTATTGGGCGTGTTGCTATTGTGCATCTTGCAAGCATTGTTTCCATAGAACATTAACTTTTTTTCATCTGATCCTATCTTTGTAGCAAACATATTTAACTGTGTGATGATATTACGATCATTGATATTGTTTTATACCGCAACTTAAGGGACTATGAATGTATAATATGATCATTGACCAAAGTCCAAAAGCTATGACTTGCGTTTAATCTATTCAAAAAAAAACTTACAGGCCTTAGCAGATGAGCTCGGAATACCCTTTCTCGAGACCAGTGCTAAGGATTCTATCAACGTCGAACAGGCATTCTTAACTATTGCTGGCGAGATCAAGAAGAAGTAAGTTTCTGCATTTTGTTACTCTATATTCCCTAGTGAAAACTATTCTCCTTAACTGCCATTATATATCAAAGCATTCTCTGGGTTTTTGCTGCTGCAATTCATGAAATGAACCATTCATGTAAAGATACGTTTTGGAGTCTTGATGACTAATGGATAGCAAATCTACAACGTTACTGTTTTATCAATCTCTTGTAGCCTCCGCCTCAAGCTCGTGTACTTGAGTTTCTGTTGTTATAGCATATGATTGTTTTCATCTCATTGTATATACATTAACTTGAGTCTGACCATATATTATTATTACTCTATTTCAGAATGGGAAGCCAGACGAATGCAAACAAGACATCTGGAAGTGGAACTGTCCAAATGAAAGGTCAGCCAATCCAACAGAACAATGCCGGTGGTTGCTGTGGTCAGTAGTTAAGCAAAGTGTTACCAAAACTATCTCTTCTTTTTCTTACTGTGTTGTGAAAACCAATGGCTGTCTAGAACAATAACACTGGAAACTTAAATACTCATGTCACTCTGTGTCCGGATAATATATGGTGTTAGTTGCAATGTTCTTTTCTTTAATACTATAATACATCTTCTGTTTTGATTATAGAATTCGGGTTTGGAAACACATGATTTTAGGCTGATCATGTTCATTACAATAGGATATGATTTTGAAAACCTGCAGCTACGTCTATAGGATTAGAACAAGAGAAGGAGATTAAGTGATAAGATAAATGAAGATGAAACATGATTTGATGCTTCAGAGATTCGAGCCAAACTCAACGTCCTTGCAAACTATTTCTACACTACATCAGCTTAGCTCATCATATACCCACATGGTTTCAAAACACCCTAAATGAAATCAAAATTACAAAATAAAATTCCATTTACACAAATTTCAAAATAAATGATTCAAACCTAGATTCATGCATCTACACAAAAATTCAAAATAAAATTTCATTCATCCACATTCTTATCTGATTTAATATTTATAGTTTGTTTTAAAGTTGATATCATTTTTGTTTTATCATGCACACTAAGAAGAGCAACATATATAAATATGTTCTTCAATGTATATGGAAAAAAAAATATTTATTTCTGTAAAGTTTGTGGTAGTTTTACACAATTTACAAATGGAGTATCAGATCAAACGAAATATTTATAGTTTCAAATTGTATTTATTTCTGATTAAACAAAAAAAAACAGAAGATCATTCAGACAAGTTAACTGACAGCGACACTTAACCGACCTCGTCCGTTTAAGTCTAACAAAAAAAAAACTCAATCCGTTTGGAATGGGCGCGCAAACTCTTAAGCATTTTGGGAAATGAGACGTTCTTCTTTTTTCTTCTTTCCCAGATTTTTTTGGTATTTTCCCGAGAAAATGAGAGAAAGTATGTACTACTATTTGAGAAAACATCTCCACGTTCTTTGGCCCATCTCGTAGGTTACGCATATCACCAGCTGGACGGAGTTTTGTCTGGCAAAGCTCAAAACTTTAAGCTTCCTTGTAATTGCCGTACGTTTAAGGACTTCTTCTTCTTCTTCCACAAGAGGCTCTGTGATCAGGACCATCTTTGATTTTGATTTGAGGATTCATTTATTTTCCAAAGGTGTGTATGGAGCAAAAACGAGAGATTTGTGAGTACAGAGAGAGACTTGACAAGACCTTGTCGTCTCCTGAGCTCACTAATGACCAAACTCTTAGAACCCTAATCACAAATCAGCTAAATGAAGAAGGTTTTTTCCGTGTTTCTCATTTGCTATATGTGGAAACTCTCTTTTATTTTTTGCGTTTTGTTATAATGTTTCTTTTAATCATATGTTTGATCACAGAGTGTAATGTGGATGTATTGGATCGAAGAGTAACTGACTTATCTACTCTACTTGAGAAGCTTAGGAGTGTATCAACAAAGGATCAAGATTTGTCTAGATCAACCAAAGAAGCATCTTCTGGTGGTGATTGGAAAGTATGTTTTTATTGGTGAAAAAAAAAACAGAATTGGCATCATGTTAGCAAACTGTTTTCTTTTTTTGGTTCTTTTTTGCAGGTGAAACATGATCATGAAGATTGTCGTGTTATGTACCGTGAAGAATTTGATGGAAGTCCGTTTCACACGTTGCTCGTTGAAGGTTACATGGATGGGCCTATCCAAGACTGTAAGTCTTATGGCTGATAGAAGAAAATAAAGTTTTGGTTCTAACTGCGTTTTTGCAGGTCTCTGTGTATCATGGGAATCATCACTCTATGAAAAATGGTGAGAGAGTTTTTGTTTATGCATAATTTGGTTTCAAACAATGTGCGGTTAACGCTCAATACCACCCACATGCAACCCGATATAACATAAAATCCACACAAACAACCTATTAAGTCTCTAATATGGAAAGTAATGGTATCTATGTTTGCAGGTGGCCAACCTCTGTCTTTCCAGCATTCAGGATCTTACAAACTAAATGTTTACAAAAGTTTCGGATCAATGAACAGATATGTTTAGTGAGGTCAGTTTCTTTCTATTCTCTTGAAGCTAATCTGAATCTGAACATTTTGATGATATATATGTTTTTTGGGGGAAGAAAGGGTGAAAGTACCGTGGCCAATGACAAACAGAGAAGCTATTCTGCAGTTTTTCTTATTCGAATACTTTAAAGATGGTTTAGTCATCATCCTACTCAACTCGGTAAAACCAAGTAAATTCATTTTTTTTCATCCTAATCCACTTCTTAATATCCTAAACTACTCATCATCTTTTAGATCTCAGCATCAGAGGTAGGGAGCAGCGGTATATCTGAAGAAGCAGTGAATACTGTGAGGATTGATTTAGTAGGTGGAGTTGCTATACAAAAGGTGTCTCCAGAGAGGAGTTACTTGAGGTGAGTGTGAGTTAGTGTTACATTCTATTACCAGAAACTTTACATGTCCTTTGGCTTCTTGTCAATGTGAACTTCACTCTTGTAGATACATAGCGGAGTTCGATATAAAACTGGACTTGATCCCTCCATCTCTGATAAATTTTATGTCTAGACAGCTCCTCAGCAAAGGTTTCAGACTTTTCAAGAAGGTAATTTTCAGCTTCTTTAGTTTACTAAGCCTTGATTTCTCAGGTTGCTTATTTTGTGTGATGTGGTTTGTGTACACAGACTATTGGTTCTGTGGCTAAATCAGAAGATTACGCCAGAGTTTTAGATGATCCATTGTACACTCTTATACGTAAAGCTATGTATCCTACTGCTAACACTGATGAAAATTTCCAAGCAAGTGAACGTGCACCTTTCAAAGGAAATGTTCCTGAGATTGAGGAAGAAGAATGTGATGAAGAAGAAGAAGATAAAAGTGTTTCTTCTTATTCTTCATCGGAAGAGGATGAATATTTCACTGGGAAGACTCAAAACAGAAAGAGTAAAACACTTTTCTGCGTAAGTCCAGAGGTGAAGCAAGCATTAGGGACACTAGAGAGAGTGATATCTATGGTTAGGAAGTCAAGAACAGATAATAATACCTCAACCTCTTCAGAGGAAGAAGAAGGGTCATCATCATCATCATCATCATCATCACCATCACCAAAACTTACAGAGAGCATTACAGTTGTTACAAGCAGCAAAGTTTGTATCCAAAATCCTAAAACTGAAGTTCTTGATGAAGCATCCCTCACACATCATCACAACCACAACAGCAATAGGTAAAGAGTCTTTTACTAAAGACTAAAGAATCTCAACAAAGCCATTTTCTTAATTAAGACTAAATGATCTTAACCTTCTTTGAGTTGTTTATAGGGTTACTAGATCAACTTCTTTTGCAAGAGAAGATAATAAAACAGCTCATGCATCTCCCAAGGTCGATCTTACTACAAACTCTGATGAGGTCACAAGGATAACAATCTCACAAGCTACAACTCTTTTTAACCAAACAGAAGAGAGTAGTGACGCCAAACCAAGCGGTTTAGATGGAGGTAAGAGCTTGAGTCTGCAGAGAAAACGTAGACCAGGCTGCTTCGGAATCAGGTCATTGGTGAGAAGGAAGGATTGGTAAAGCCAAAAGGTTTGCGTGTCTTTGAAGTTGCAAAGAGTTTATAGCAAGTGCCATAAGGAAACATCAGTCGTTTCTACTTGGACGTTGGATAGTTTAAGACTTGCAACAAGTGTGCTAACATATACTGGGATGCAACGTTAAATACTCTTATCTCATAGAAGAAAAACTAGATAATCTTTGATTCTGCATTTGATTTGTGAATTCTAAGCATGTGTAAGCTAATATTTTTTCTGTTAATGTAATGTAATAGAATTAAGTCATTAATCAATAAGTATGATTTTTACTTAGACGAGGTCATTGCGGGTATCAGTTTGGTTCATGTTGTTTATTTCGGATACCGGATAGTTCATATAAGGGTTTTAGGAACTGAAATTTTTTTTGGTTCATATAGCTTCGGGTTTAGAACAGTTATTTTGGATATAGGATATTTGAAATAAAGGTTTTAAGATTTATTTAGGAACCACCAATTTTTCGGTTGGATAGTAAAATTAGGAACTATCTAATATCTAGCCAAACAAGTAAAGCAAGCACACTCTCTCTTCACCTTCATCTGATTCAGATTATCAGGTTGATAGTTAAGATAATTTCATTTGACTGATGCAGACTCCCAAGGCAAGCTCCCAGAACCAGAAGACTGTGGCAGCAGCAGATGATGAGGATATGGATCCAACGGTATACATTCAGTTCAGTAACATGATCTCGTTTATCTTATGCAATGTAGCTGTCTGTGATCTTTCGCAGCAATACTTTGAGAACAGATTGAAATATCTTGCGGCTGAGAAGGCTAAGGAGGAGAATCCATACCCTCATAAGTTTTCTGTGTCCATGTCTATTCCTGAATACATTGAGAAGTATAGTAGTTTGAGTTTCTCTAGCTGGTATGTCTTCTAAATGCAATTGTTTTGAACCTTAAAGACTGTTCATTTGATTTACTGAAAACTTTGCTAGGGCGGATAATGAGCAAGCGATCTTCCTCTTCCAAGCTCTTCTTCTATGATCTAGACGGTGAGGATTTCAAGGTCCAAGTTATGGCTGATGCTAGGTGAATGCTTTGTTTTACTTGTTTCTCTTCTTTGTTGACTTAATGGTATTGATAAGATTTACTTAAGTGTGTTGTTTTTTTTCTTTTTCTTGTCTCAGTAAGTCAGGATTGGATGAAGCCGAGTTTTCAAAGCATATTTTCTAAAAGACCAGGTAAATTTTTCTAAAGCTATAAAGATTGTTGTAGCCCCTTACATTATAGAATGTATCTTTGGTTGTATCACTTTCTGGTTGTGTTTTAGATTATGTTGTCTCTATTATTCTGTTTTTTTTTTAATCTGAGCAAGAGTTTGAAGTTATTCTTTTTGTTTCCCTATCAGGAATCTCGATATAGCCAGCGTTATCTTGATCTAATGTTGAACGTTGCCAGATATTCAAAACCAGAGCTAATATCATTTCATACGTTCGGAGATTCCTTGACAATCAAAGATTCTTGGAGGTTAACACCTATGATGAACATGATTGCTGGTGGAGCAGCTGCCCGACCATTTGTGACACATCACAATGATCTAGACATGAAGCTGTACATGCATATTCTTCCTCAACCAACTTATTGTCGGTGGCTTGGAACGTGTTTATGAGATTGGGAAGCAATTCAGAAACGAGGGTATTGACCTGACTCACAATCCGGAGTTCACTACTTGCAAGTTCTATATGGCTTTCGCAGACTACAATGACCTTGTGAAAATGACTGAGGATATGTTGAGTGGCATGGTGGTTACAAAATCAAGTATCATGCTAATGGGTATGATAAAGAGCCAATCGAAATCGACTTCACTCCTCCATTCAGGTTTGATAATCAATCAATATCTTCATTGATTAAACAGCTTATCTGTGGTAACGATCTTCCTAATTGTAGGAGGATTGAGATGATAGGAGAAGGTGGCTGACCTCAATATTCCAAAAGACTTGGCTAGCGAAGAAGCCAACAAGTATCTGATTAATGCTTGTGCCAGGTTCGACGTGAAATGCCCAGCTCCTCACGACATGTGTGAACCCAACTTTCATCATCAACCATCCCGAGATGATGTCTCCCTTGGCCAAATGGCATAGATCGAAAATGTTCTGACTGAGAGATTCGAGCTGTTCATCAACAAATATGAAGTACATAGCTAATTACCAACTTGATTCCATCACGCATATTTTCTTGTAGAGTTGTTTCACTAAGTAAATATAAAACGTGACCGCAGCTTTGCAACGCGTATACGGAGTTAAAATATCCTGTGGTTCAGCGACAAAGGTTTGCTGATCAGCTCAAGGACCGACAATCTGGAGACGAAGAAGCGATGGCTTTAGATGAGACTTTCTGCAATGCTTTAGAATATGGATTGGCTCCTACAGGTGGTTGGGGATTGGGAATAGACAGGCTTGCCATGATGTTCACTGACTCACAAAACATCAAGGTTGGTCGCTTATCTCATTCTCTGCTAATGATGTAATCTTTCTGACTAAACTTGTGAATTGAACTGATATAATGTAACAGGAGGCTATTCTCTTCCCTGCTATGAGGCCACAAGACGATCCAGCATCCTTTAAAGGTACCTTACCAAACTAACTGATAATTTTATGTTATTTTTCTTAATGGATCGCAATCTTAGTGTTTTATTTTGTTTTCTTGCAGCTTCCTTGCAAGCAGGGAACTAAGGAGAGTACAGCACGGTTTACATCTTTTTCATGTTTGGTAGTCAAATTGCTATTATGCAACAAGCTGTTCTCACGTCACTTTTACTTGCGATATCTTAACAACCATAGTTTTTACAATCAAAACACTTAGCTATTATCAAAAAACCTTTATAAGACTTTTTAGGAGTCTTTCATTGTTTTTAATCGTGATTTAGCTTTAATATTAATTACTCTCTTGCTAGCCTTGAGATTTAACCGGCATAAGACGATTTCAACTATTTTTTTTCTTACGAATTTGGAAGTTTTAAAAAAAATTTGGGGGTTTAGATATATATAAATTTCTTCACAAATATAAGAGTACAAATCTAATATTTCATCCGGCTTGACCCAAAACCGACCATACAAACATAATAGAGTGAAGAAGCATGGTGTTTCCTCATGTGTTATTGTGGCTCCTTATCTTCGTCAGTCATTCTGACTATTAAAGGAAGATATTCCTTTAGTTTTATATTAAATGTCGTTTAAAATTTTAAAATTGATTTCATTATAAGAGTCGTTTAACATTTTTGAGATAAATATTAAATGTTTTTTAAAAGATTTTACCCTTAGTTTTAGATTATTAATTGATAAAATTATATAGAATAATATATTAAATAGAGAAAAAACAGAAAATTTAATTATTATCTTAATTCATATACGAAAATCTTAAACGACATTTATAAGAAAATTGAGAGAGTATATTTAAAAGTAATTTATATTATCAGAACAAATAATATAGTAAGATTTCTTTTCTTTTCTTGAGAAAGAAAATAATAGAAGATTTCTTGTCCTAAATGCACATTGATCTTTAAAATGGAGATTATTTTATCGAAATTTGTACAAATTTTTAATCGGCCATTCTAGTTAAAATTATTTGTTTCAAGCCACTAAAAATAATAAAATTAACCAAGTTTAATAAGAATTACATTCATACATTACATCAACTTTTTCGTTCATTTTCCTACCATTTGTTCTGTCATTCCCATTTATTATGTTTGTTTAGATTAACCATATTTTTCTTGCTTGCTAAGCAACATTTTTATCAACATTCAGACCTTAAACCAATGATTTAGATATCATATTATTGTCAAAGTGGTTGAAATGGTATACTATTAATAACACTGTTCAGAATTTACAGCTATTTGTTAGAATTCAAGGGAAACTAAAAGTCATGGATTGAAAAACCAAAAAAAATGTATTTTGATGAAATACTGTTAATAGAGAAAGTCAGAGAGATATGAGCTTTGTGTTGTAATTTGGGTCTCAAATTATAATAATATCTCACAAGAGAATAACCAAATTCATCTCTTCCCTCAAGCACATGTTTTATTACGAGTTTTAAGTCATCTACATTGGTAATCTCTCTATAACAGATTTCCTAATGCAGTAAATAAAAATATTGTAAAAAGAGGAGAGTGGGAAGAGAATCTCTCGGGAAAGAGATTCATATAGAATTTTGAGCCTCAAGCGCAAGTATAACAACAATGGTAATGATTATTGAAAAAGTAAAATAGAATTAATTATTTTTCTTAAGAGACTGCATCAGTCTCTAACCAATACTAATACTTTCTGAATATGGTAATAACTCATAATTCATTATTAATATAATAGTACAAATAGAAATATAATCATATTTTATCATTTTCGAAGCTTACTTAAAGGGGTTGAAGGAGTTGAAGGCACACACCATATAAGTATGAAATTGCAGCCCTAAAATCTCAGGTATTGTGGGTTCCTTTTGCTCTGTTTGCTTCATATTGACATCACCTGAACTTGAAAAACCATCCAATATGTACTACGTTTTCTTTGGAGTCATTGCGCTAATGATGCTTCCACTGTTCTATGACATTACATGGTGATGTTTAAGAGAATTTTAATTAAATAATGTTTTCGAATTTAAACTCAGTAATAATTGCATATAAATTTCAATATAAGTATTTAAACTATAATTTTAGGGAGAATTCTACTTTTACCCCCAATTTTTCACCATTATTGATGTTTACATTAGAGAGACATTTTCAAAAATACATTATTCATTAGAGACAAAAGATCTTTCAATTCTTGTTTTATAGATATACTAGATTCTGAATGGTGGGTATATATATTTTTTTAATTTTTTTAATAAATTAATTTTTATATTTTTGTTTTTTTTTGTAATTGTATTTGTATTTAATTATTTATTGAAAATATAAAATATTTAATGTTATTAATATAAAAAAGTAGTAGATGAATAAGAAATAGTTGGACCAAACATTAATCAATAGGTCATGATCTTGTTTTAATAGAATAGACTAGATTTTGACCCGCGCCTTCAAAGCGCGGGGTTATTTTTGAAACAAACTAAATTTACATAATATAAATTTGTATTTTTTATTATATATCTACATTTAAATGTAACACATGAATCGTTATATTTAGTGTTCTGAAATACGATCCAACCCGCAGTTAAACCAACAAAACCGATGACTCTATATGTAATCCCACTTGTTTTTTTTAACTCGTTACTTAAAGTTTCTATAAAACCCGCTAAAACCAATGGATGACTCATAATGTAATACAATTTGTCTTAAATTTTCATATTTAAAGTTTATAATTGATGAATAGTGGATATATTATGAATGTGATGTTCTAATTTTACAAAAGTTAGCCATACAAATTTTTAGTCAAACTAATTTATCATTTTGTTGTAAGCGTAATGGATCAATATTTGAGAGGATGCATACTAAAATAGAAATAGTTTTGAGCATCAAAGATTCGTATACGGTTATCACAATTTTGTGATTTGATTTTGAAATAAATATAATTGATTATTTATTTATTTAGTTTACTTTTATTGTTCACATGTTAGTAGAACTTTTTAATGTTTTGTTTTTGATTTATTTTAAATCTTAATTTAATTTAATTATTCATATTAAATATTTTAATATTTATTAATTTTCCTTTTGTTATATATTTTCGTTATATATCTAATAATAATGTTTATTATTATTACATTTTTACCCCACATTATAGCGCGAAATTGATTTCTATTTGAAAGTTTATTTACTGAAAATTAAAATTCATATATATATATATGTATCTTTTTATAAAAACATTTTTTTCTAAAGTATATATGGTAAAATTAAAATTTGCATGAATATAATTGTATGAAAATAAGATAATTTACTTATATAACCTACAACTTATCAATGTTATTTTTATTTTAAAACTTTAAATTATAGTAAAATTTTTTATTTTTTATATTGGTAATTTTTTTTATATATTTATTTGTAAAATTTACTATACAAATTAAATGTAGTCATTTTACTCATCTCATACTTGATAAATATATTAAATTATTTTAATATTTAAATTTAAATATGTATATTATTTATGAAATTATTTATTACTATAAATATCACATTTTAATATTTTTTAATAAGTTAAAGTATGTTATAAAATTGATGAATATATTTGATTATGTTATTTTATAATTTATAAAATAGTTAATAAATGGATTAATTTACTTTCTATTTATTACTTAGTGTAGTAATTTAATTATGAATATAAATAATGTGTATATAAATATTATAAATGTTTTTTATTATTATATAAATAAAAAATAAATTAGTATTCATTTTTAGTTATAGTTAATATTAATTTTGACTTTATTATTTAAAAGTAAATATTAACAAATATATATATTTACATTTTAAATAAAAGATATTATTAAAATCTAATCTTAAGAAAAGATATTTGAGCATATCTTTTTCGATATCTTATTTTTTAAATAATAAAATAATTGGTTAGATATAATATATATTTAATATTAATTAAGTTAGTTGCAGGAGAATAAATAGGAAATTAAATAAACTTAATGGTCCAACATAGATTACTTGTAAGTAGATAAATATTGCTTCTGTTTTAATAGTATTGATAAATAAAAATTATTATTTTAATAAACCATAAAATAGAAAAAACTGTTTTATAGTTTTTTTACAAATTTTTATTTTTCAAAATTATATTTTGAAATTAGAAAAGTTATTTTGGAAACTTATTTTAATATTATTATTTTAAATTTAAATATTTATTTATTAAATTCTAAAACTCCATCTTCCAAAACTCCACCTTTGAAATCTAAACATACGTTTAGATTAGTTAACCCTGGAGATATAAACGTATTATTACCTCTTTAAAACTAAAAA
Source organism: Moricandia moricandioides (assembly GCA_905132885.1). Lineage (NCBI taxonomy): Eukaryota > Viridiplantae > Streptophyta > Magnoliopsida > Brassicales > Brassicaceae > Moricandia > Moricandia moricandioides. The sequence goes on along the minus strand of CAJHQQ010003232.1, from coordinate 9,272 downwards.
TAAATATATTTAAGATAAATATGGAAAATAATATTAGGAATTTGGTAGTTTAAGAAATTTCTCATATTTTATAAGGGAAGGAAGTATGAAAATCCAATTCTTTGATGGAAACTAAAACTAAAAGAAAAAGAAATGTTAATGCATCTAGAAATAGATGATTAATCTCTATTAATAAACCTGACAATACAATAATGTTTTACTATTGAATAAAACTCAAAGTTGAAAACTAAAATTATTATATTTTCTTTATTGATACTACTAGTTTAGATAAATTATTAATATAAATTAAAGATGTTCATTTCTTAAAAAAATTAATAATTCAAAATACTCAAAATTGTGGTGTTGAAAATAGTAAAAATAAGTTCTACTATTAAAAATGGATTTTTTTTCTTTGAAAGCTAACTTGATTAAATATCGTAAGTGTATTGTATTCAGTTTTTTTTAGCTTTCCGTGGCCAATACTAAATTGCATGGTTAATTCATTTGGTCTAATTTATTTGATCCACCTTATTTATCGATTTCAAATTCTTTTTGACCACATATTTGATTGGTTAATATATGTGTTTAATTTTAACCATTAATTTAAAAATATTTAATAGAATATTAAAACAATTACCAAAAACTATAAATATATTCCACTTTAATGTCTATAAAATCACCTTTCTCCAAACATATATTTTAGATAAAAGAAGATGAATTACTTCATATTTATGCTAGTTATTGCTATGTGTTTTGGTTTGAACGAAGGTGTTGTGTGTAATTCTGATAATCGCAATCACCCAAAATGTCGTGGAGTACTCCTCCTGAACACTTTAGAGATTCAGAATAAACTCAGTCCAGGCACTATTCTCAAAGTTAATTGTTCATCCAACAACAAAGTAGATGACGGCCTCCACGAATTAAAAGTCAATGAGAAACATCAAATTTGTATTGTAGAGATGGGATTAGGAGACAGAATTGTGTGGCGTTGTACCTTTCGACATGGGCTTAAAGTGGAACATTCTCAAACAATATGGCGTGCATACAGAGGAGCCGCTCAAGCTCGATATGGTGAAAAACGTTCATGGATTGCTAAAGTTGATGGAATTTACCTAGAAAGAAATTATGAAATGAAGGGGCTCAAACATCATTGGATCGTCACTAAAAAATGAGTTTTGTCTTCTTAAGATCTATATACATATGATGCTAAGACTTTTTGTCATATGAGATAAATTATCTATTTAATTTTATGTAATAATATACAAATAAATGTATAATAAATATCAGTTTATAATTTATTCTGTCTAAAATGAGAATTTCCAGTAACCTTCGTGTGTTAAAAGCATTTATTTACAAAAGATCCATGTACAAGATTTGTTTGTGTGATGTCTACGTATGAGAAAGTGTATAATTTTATGGTAATAGTCATGCTTATCACTATATTTATATGTGATGCATGTAAAGATATCTCTTTCGTGTGTATAAAGAGTTGTAATGAGCACAATTAGTGTTGGGATCAAAATTCATTATATTAATGGCTAAAGTCGCTTTTACATGGCACAATATATGGTCCCAATAAAAATATAAATTAATAACTAATGTAAATATTTTTATAGATTTGAACAGAATATAGTATTGTTTGTTATAGACTTATTAAGCCTTGGTAATTACTGCTTCATAATTGTGGTCAATTTTGTAAGTGTTTGTCGCCAAAATAATTTTTAAAAAAACAAAAAAAAATCAAAATATATATATTTTTTAATTTTTTTATAATAAATTAAACTTCAATTCCAAAATCCCACTCCATAACTCTAAATCCTAAGTATAGATTAATTAACCTAAAAGGTAAAAATGTGTATTTACATTCTTTAATAAAGTTTAGTTTGGTCATTTTTCTCCTTAAAAACTATTTTTGTGACAAAAAAATTTTAAGTTTATCCTAAGGTATTTCTGAACTTTATATATATATGAATTTCTTTATATAATATAAATGGACTACTTATTTTTTTAAATGATTTCTATTTTAATAAGATGGATTAAATGTTAAAAATGGTTTTATATTTAATTTAGTTAAAATGACATACAAACTGGGCATGTTCTTTATATAATATCCAAACTATAAATAAAAACAATGGGCCATTATAATACATATAATACTTTAATCAAAATAGAGTGGACAGATTAACTAAATTTAAATAAGGTTGGATTTTATTAGTCTATATATCATCCTAATGTCCGACCGAGCCTATCATACACTAACGTTATTTAAGTGTGGATTGTTATTGATGACAAATTTTAATCTATAAATCAACCTAAATGTTAATCTATTTGGGCAAGTATTACATTATTGTATAAAGTATATATAAAATATTACGTAGCTTAAATGCCATTAAAAAGAATTAAAATACAAATGAGCCGTATAAATCTATTATTATAAAGAATTGTTTTATCCGTCTTATGATCTGCTTTGATTCATCTTCCAGGCAACATGAATCTGCAAAATGTTACTGAATCCTACTTTATTCAAGCATCGTCTTTAATGCAATCATGCATTCTCCTTTATTCCTTTTCTCTGAATCTTTGAGTATAAAAAGGTTTGCTCTCTACTGTGAAACTTATGAATTCAATCATAAGCTTTTCGTCACTCGAACAATTGCATATTTGGGTTGCTTATGACTGTTCTTCTTATGAAGCAGAGCAACCTCAACTTCAGACTCTCTGACTCTACTCTATCGACGTCTACCGCTGCTCAAGCCAATCGCTTCTTCACCAAGCTCATCGAGAAAGATAATTTTTTTTCATATTCGCTTTGTGGTCTTCTAAAAGATTCATATCTGAATCCTTAAGATATTGAATTCATGTCTGAGAGAGTCTTTAAATGAAACTAAAGTCTTACAATATATATGTTCTTAAACAATAAAACAATTATTCTTGTGTCTAAAAAATATTAAAAATTAGGTCCCACATTCTTAAAAACATTTTACTATTACTTTTTAAGTTATTTGATATACTCAAGCAATTTATGAATACATTTAAATAATTATAACTTATTTTGAAGTTTAGATACTACAAAATAATTTTATTTAGTATGAACTAAATAGTTTACATTTTTATTTAATTAATTTTATTCAGTTTTAGAAAATATAAAGTAATCATTTGTAATTGAGTTTCTTTTTAGTTTTTGACATTTTTAATATGCACTGACATTTAGTTTAGTTAAACAAATTAATTTTTTTCTTAAACAATAATTTTATACATTATTTTATTTTTCTATTATAATGCACTATATATATCTCGCATTTGTTTTAATAAGTCTTGTCTTTATTTTATTTTAAATGATTTTTTGACATCAAATACAAACTCCTTTAGGATTTTGCGAACCAACTAGGACACTCTACATTTAGGTGAACGACGAAAGACGTCTGTTGAGGAACACGGCGTACTAGATTATCCACCTGTATATTCTGCATTTTGGATATATAAATGATTTTTGAGTGGTTGGAATTTTTCTTTAAGGTTTGAATATCTTTCAAGTAACTTGCAAAAGCTGATCATTCCTATGGTTCCGATAACATCTTCACCAAGCTTACACAATTTGTGACAAAAATTACATGAAACTGATGTGAATTTCTCATACTTTCAATTTCCCATATGAATTATATATCTAAAAATATAGTTTTCACTTACCTCTTTAATGAAACATTTGGTCATTTTTCTTTTTATCTTTGTGTTCTTTTGAAAAAAAAGAAAAGTTTTTTTAGGAGATTATGCCAATCCAAGCAAAATATCAGAAATTGTGTACACATAATAAAAAAAAAAAGTTACGTAGTTGTAATATTGTTACATATAAACAAAATAATCTAATAGAAAACAAATAGTTCTCTCTCTGTTCAATCTTTGCTTAATGATATAAACAGCAAAGTAGACTGAAAAGTTGAAGTTTTCTCGTTTCTCTTGGGTGATTGCGATCAGATTTAAAGCTGTGATAGTGTTTCAAGAAGGGTATGTAACCAATTATCCAGAAGCTAGGGCAATGATCCGGCGAAGCTCACAAAAGAAAAAGAAAAACTCTTTCGTATTAATACTATAAACATCCCACACTAGCTACCAACCAACCTATCTATTAACAAACCACCTGATAGAACAAAGATGATTATCGTTTATTAACCTCCCAACCACCCTCTCTTAATCTCCACAAACCAGAGAACTAAGCCTTCTCAAATCAATGCTCTCTTGCTCTCCATGAGAAGCAAGCCTATACAAACAACCAACTAACTGACTTATTCTTCTTGGGTCCTCTTATATACTCCTCGAGGCCCAAGTACACTACACACTAATACTGCAAAAGACTTTCTCTTAATCCTCTCGTCACTTCGTGCTCTCTTCTCGTTCCTTCCTCTGTCTCCTCACATAAACTCTATGAGGCATATCAATACCCCCATTGGCAAGATTCAGCTTGTCCTCAAGTGAAAAACATGGAAACTGTTGCTTAAGGTCACCCACTTTAATCCACGAAGTTTCATGTTCCGGTAGATGTGTCCACTTGATCAACAATTCCAAGTGACCCTGCGTATCATAACGGGTGTCGACAATTTCCTTCGGTTCCACCACCACTTCATCACCCTGCGACAACACTTGAGGTAACACAGATGCCACTACGGCGTCTCCAATCACCGGCTTGAGTTGAGAGACGTGGAAGACCGGATGTATGCGAGATTCAGCCGGTAGTTGCAGACGGTAAGCTACTTTCCCAACTCTGCCAATCACCTGAAACGGCCCATAATATTTTGCAGCCAATTTCTGAAACAACCTCCTGGATACTGATTGTTGTCTATATGGCCGTAATTTCAAATAGACCTTCTGTCCCAGCTCAAACTCCAATTCTCTTCGATGTTTATCAGCATCATTCTTCATCCTCTCCTGTGCTCTACGTAAGTTCTCTTTGATAGAACTCAAAAACCGATCCCTTTCCAGTAACATTGCTTCAACTTCAAAATTCTGAGTGGACCCTGATTCATAGCTAAGCAATGTCGGAGGTTCGCGGCCATAAACCAGCTGAAAGGGTGTGCACTTAAGAGCTGTATGATATGACGTGTTGTACCAAAGCTCTGCCCACGACACATATTTAGACCAAGTCTTCGGATGAGTAGATGCAAAACAACGCAGGTACGTTTCCAAACACCTATTTAATACTTCCGTTTGCCCATCCGTTTGAGGATGAAAAGCTGTGCTGAAACGTAGCCGAGTCCCCGACAACCGAAAACATTCCTTCCAAAAGGCACTCAAAAATATCTTGTCTCGATCCGATATAATCGTTTTTGGGTACCCATGAAGACGAATGATCTCCTTAGCAAATTTCTGAGCCACGTCCACTGCTGTAAACGGATGTTTCAATGTCAAAAAATGCCCATATTTGCTTAAACGATCCACCACGACCAGTATAACATTGACTCCTTGGGACATAGGTAATCCTTCAATAAAATCCATGGCCACATCTTCCCAAATCTGCACTGGTATGTCAATAGGCTGAAGTAACCCCGCCGGTGAAAGTGTGGAGTACTTATGTGTCTGACATACTCCACAACCTGCAACATAATCCTGAATCCGCTTTCTCATTTTAGACCAGTAAAAAGTTGCTTTCACTCTTTGTAACGTGCGTAAGACTCCAGCATGACCACCAAGCACACCGTCATGACACTCCTGAAGAATCAAGGGTATCTGTTGTGACCCCGCAGGAATCACTAAACGATGTTTGTACCACAACTTACCCTCCTTCATCGAAAACCCATTCCTAACCTTTTCTCCGGCTTGTAACTTTGCTAAAACTTCCTGAATCTCCATGTCTTCCTCTATCTCTTTATACAGGTCCTGTAACTGAAGATAAGCAGGGACTGTTAACGCGAGTAGGTCTATCCGAGGTACTTCAAACCCTGAGTAATCAATCCGAGACAATCCGTCAGCCACTTTATTCTCACTGCCCACTTTATATTCAATGTCAAACTCATAACCCAAAATCCTTGTAAGCCATCTCTGATAATCCAAAGTGATTTCTCGCTGTTCCAACAGGTACTTCAGGCTCTGCTGATCCGTTCTCACTACAAATCTTCTTCCCATCAAATAGTGACGCCATTTCTGGATTGACATTACTATTGCCATTAACTCTCGCTCATAAATCGGTTTCTGTTGTTCTTTTGAAGTTAACCCCCTGCTAAAAAAAGCAATAGGATGAAGATCCTGCATCAAAACGGCTCCGAGGCCATATCCGGACGCATCAGACTCCACAACAAAAAGTTTACTGAAGTCCGGCAGGGCCAACACTGGAGCTGAAACCATCGCTTGTTTCAGGTTGTCAAAAGCCGCTTGAGTCACCTGTGTCCATTCAAACTGTTCTTTTTTAAGTAGCTCCGTTAACGGTTTGGCAATTGCTCCATAATTCTGAACGAATCTTCTGTAATAGCCCGTTAATCCTAAGAAACCCCGCAAATCCTTGACTGTCTTTGGCGTAGGCCAACGTTTAACTGCCTCTATCTTCTGATCATCTGTTGAAACCCCCGAGCTGGAGATAACGTGGCCTAAATATTCCACCTTTTCCTGGGCAAATGCGCACTTCTTACGATTAGCATACAATTTCTGGTCCACAAACACGTCCAAGACCAGCCCCAAATGGTGAACATGTTCCTCCACATTCTTGCTGTAAATGAGAATATCATCAAAAAAAACAAGCACAAACTTCCTCAGAAACTTCCGGAACACATCATTCATCAATGCTTGGAATGTTGCCGGCGCATTGGTTAAGCCAAATGGCATCACCAAAAATTCGAAATGGCTATCGTGAGTGCGGAAAGCTGTCTTCTCAATATCCTTTTCTGCCATTCGAATCTGATGATATCCTGCTCGTAAATCCAACTTAGAAAACACCCTAGCTCCGTATAATTCATCCAGCAGTTGATCGATCATGGGAATCGGATACTTGTCTTGAATTGTAGCTCGATTCAAGGCTCTATAATCGACACAAAATCTGTGGGAATTGTCATTTTTCTTTACCAGCAATACCGGACTCGAATAAGGACTCTGGCTTGGTCTGATGAGTCCTTCTTGAAGCATTTCCTGTACTAACTTCTCCATTACCTCCTTGTGTGCGTGTGGATACCTATAAGGCCTCACACTAATCGGTTGTGAATTGGGCTGTAGCACAATGGAATGTTCCCTTCCTCTTATAGGAGGAAGCCCTTGTGGTTTCTGAAATACTTCATCATACTGCAGCAGTTTCTTCTCCACCACTGTTGGCAGCTTAATCGCCAGTGTCTTCTCATGCTCCAAACCGAAAAAACTTTTCTCGGCAACAAGGCTCTTTACTTTTGTCACCGTTGACAATGTACGGAGGGATACATTCTGGCCATGAAGAGTTGGATCCCCTGTTAACACCACCGGCACGCCCTTGTATTGAAAGGACCATTCATTCAAATCCCAATCCACCACACATTTGCCCAATGTTCGAAGCTATTGAACCCCTAGAATCACATCCGCATTCCCCAATTCTAAAACAATCATATCTGTCACAAAAGACATGGAGGGTAATGTGATCTTCACATTCTTGCACACACCAGTACCCTGCACCGCAATTCTTGTCCCCAACATAACATTCAAATGAGGACTCTTTGAAATGCTGAGTTTGTTAGACTTCACTGCTGTTGGAGATATGAAGTTGTGCGTTGCTCCACTGTCTATCATCACCACTATCTCATTCTTCTTAATAGTTCCTCTCAGTTTTGTTGTTGTGGGAGATGATAATCCCAAAAAGGAATTCAAAGACAGTCCCATCATTGACGCTTCTGTGCCTTCTATGTCCTCATCCAATTCGATCAGTGTCTGATCCAATATTTACATTTCCACACCATTGATCACCGTCAAGACTTGTAGTGAACGGTTGGCACACCAGTGTTGCCTAGACCATTTCTCATCGCAAGTAAAACACAACCCCAACCTCTTCTTCTCGGCTATTTGAGCTTCTGTGAGACGCAATTGAGGTCTTGCATTACTAGGTTCATGTAGCTTATTCTGTTGAGGTCTAGGTGTCCAACTTGAGCTTCCCTTCGATATAGTCAACGACTTGTTATTGTTACTTCTGTACGTTGGCTTAATCTCTTGTTGTCTCTCCCGACAGACCACTTTATATAACGCACTATCTTCCATCTGATATGCTGTTGATATCATCTCTGCCAAATCAACTGGTTTACACATATTAACCACTTCTCTCATCTCCGCTTTCAATCCATTCATAAAGATACCTTCCAACTGTTTATCCGTTAATACCAGATACTTGAGTCCGATAAATCCTCAAAGAGATGGATATATTGAGCCACTGATCCAGTCTGTGTAACTGCGAAGAATGGTTGACTTGGATCCCGGAATTTTTCCTTGCTAAACCTTGCAATCATCCTTTCTTTAAACTCCTTCCAACTTCGGAATCCTCCTCTATGAGTTTCACTGTTAAACCAGCTAAGACATCCCCTCCAAGACTTACTGAGACCACTTTCCAGCTTAGCTCTCTCATCATAACCCCCAATTCGAAAGTATCTCTCGCTAAAGCTATCCATCCGTATGCATCCACTCCCTCAAAAATTGGTAACTCCACTCGTTTCAACAAACCATCCCGATTTCCTACTAAGACATTTCTATCCACCATATCCTCGTTCCTATTACTACGGCCAGGTTCCAGGTTTGAGTTGTGTACCTGATAGTTAGGATGACGATACGGATGAGGCGACTCGTTCGAGACATCAACACTCTTCGATAATTTCTTCTCCAATCGCTCCCACATCTTTCTCGTAACACGCTTCGATCTTGCCTCTAAGGATGATTCGATCTTCGCCTCCATCGCCTTCGCATTCTTCTCCAATTCGCAAAAAGATTCCGTCAACCCGCCGATTGATCTCGATCTGAGACGCCGTGTGCTCCTGTAACGTCGACGATAGAAGATCCAAGGTCACCGGAGGATCGGATTGTACATCGCCGCCGTCTTTAGGTTTCCGCGTCATTTCGTGAGATCGCGCGGAAGTCTTCGATCCAGAAACGCTCGTACGCACCAATTTGATAGAACAAAGATGATTATCGTTTATTAACCTCCCAACCACCCTCTCTTAGTCTCCACAAACCAGAGAACTAAGCCTTCTCAAATCAATGCTCTCTTGCTCTCCATGAGAAGCAAGCCTATACAAACAACCAACTAAACTGACTTATTCTTCTTGGGTCCTCTTATATACTCCTCGAGGCCCAAGTACACTACACACTAA
>CAJHQQ010003231.1:0-48211 GCA_905132885.1 Moricandia moricandioides | reverse complement strand
ACCAAGGACTTCTTAAAGTCGGTTTTTGAGATTAAAGACTTAGGTGAAATGAAATACTTCCTTGGAATTGAGATATGTAGATCCAAGGAAGGCTTGTTTCTTTCACAAAGGAAATATACACTTGATCTTTTGAGAGATGCAGGTAAACTTGGAGGAAAGACAGTGAAGACACCTTTGGAAGATGGAAACAAGGTGCCACGTGAGGGGGAGATTGAAGACAGCCAGCCTTTTGAAGATGCAAAGCTTTATAGGAAGCTTGTTGGTAAGTTGATCTACTTGACCATTACACGTCCTGACATATGCTTTGCTGTGAATCAGGTGAGCCAACATATGCAAGGACCAAAGGAGCATCATTGGAGCATGGTGAACAGGATCTTGATGTATCTGAATGGATCACCAGAACAAGGAGTGTGGATGGGGTGTAACAAGAGCACTGAAGTAGTGGGATACTGTGATGCGGATTGGGCTGGAGATAGAGCTGATAGGAAGTCAACCACCGGCTATTGCACATTCATTGGTGGGAACCTGGTTACTTGGAAGAGCAAGAAGCAGAAGGTGGTCTCATGTTCAAGTGCTGAAGCTGAGTATAGGGCCATGTTGAAGCTGACTAATGAGCTAGTGTGGATCAAAGGGATCCTGAAGCACTTGGAGATAGACCAGCCTACACCAATGACCATGCATTGTGAAAACCAAGCAGCAATCCACATTGCCTCCAACTCGGTGTTTCATGAGAGAACCAAGCACATTGAGGTTGACTGCCACAAGGTGAGGCAGATGATAGTCCAAGGAGTGATCTTACCTTGCTATACACGGAGTGAAGATCAGTTGGCAGATGTTTTCACTAAGGCGCCAAGACAAAAGACACTTGAGTCCATTCATCACAGATTGGGGCTCAGTGATCTTACCAGGCTCAACTAGTTCCTCTTGTCATGGGGTCTTTACTCTTTTCCTTGCTGAGGTTTTATCCCTAAGGAGGGTTTTCTTTGGCAAGGTTTTTAATGAGGAAGATCTCATGACATCCAAGCTTGACCGGTTCCCCTTGGTCAAGCTTGAGGGGGAGTGTTGAACCAAATAAGAAATGGAGCAAGTGGTGATCTGAGTATAGGAGAGGATGAGAAGCTTAAACCAAAGGAATGGGATCAAGAGGAAAGAAGTGCAAAGCTAGGGCGAGTGTACGGACAGTACGGCCTGTACGGCCTACTGTACGGACAACTCGACCAAGGTGTGTTCAAACATAACTTAAACACATTTTGAGCTTGTGCAAAAATAGGGCAAAATTGTACGGATAGCCCTAGGCCGTACACATCCCTATCCGTACAAGGCAAGAACGTGTGGCACAAGGAAGGGAGAAGCTAAGGTAAATGGTGCAAGGTTAAGTTGAAGTTAACTTGCCTCTTATCCGGTAAAAGAAGGGAAGAAGCTCGCGGATAAGGCTTGACCAAGACAGGCTGGCTCGGGCTGGAAAGGAGAAGGCATCTAGTCAAGATGCCAAAGGCATCAAGCTTCCTCAGCCAAGTATTCAAATGAAGGCGCGCCTCTCCCTTAGACTAACCACGTTTCCCTCTTGTTAACCTTAACCTTTATGACCGTTTGTGGCTAAGGTTAATGCTTTCCTATATATTGTAACCTATACTCAGATGAATAAACAAGCAAACATTTCGAGTCTCTCTTACTCTCTCTCTAGTTCTTCATATCCAGAAATGGATTCATAGTCTTATATCAATCTTTAGTCTCCGAGTCTCTTTCAATCTCTTCTAATCTCTTTCAACGTCTCAAATACTCTTATTACCTCAGATATCTCTTTAGTTTTCATCAATGTCTGATCTCCTGACCAGTTCATGCTCCATGCTCTTCACTGGCGTGTGTTGAGAAGCTAAGGCCTTTCCTTCACCCTCACGCATTGTTGAACTAGCTCCAGATGGACCAGCTTCACTTGTTTCTGATGAGAGGTGGGCTCTTGCATCTCTATCCTTCATGAACTTCACAGGCTTGAGATGTGGATGGAGTATCCAGCATTGACTCCTCTTATGACCCGGCTTCTTGCAATGATCACAGTTCCCTCCAAACCTTCTATCCTCACCACTTATCCTTTCATCTGGTCTGTACATAGCTTTGTTAGCTTGAACAGCCTCTGCCTTGTTAGCAAGAGAGAGTTCCCCCTTACCACCAAACAGTCCCAAGGACCCTTCCTCCTTCTGGATTTGAGCACACACTTCCTCTAAGGTTGGAAGCTTTGAGGATCTCAGTATGTGTTTAATCAAATCATTGAAGGCTGGATTCAGAGTCAAGAGTAATCCAAACACCTGATCTTGTTCACGCCTCTCCATTAGAATATCTTGATCAGTGGTGTTGGGTCTGAGCATCTCTAGTTCAGACCATAAAGCCCTGAACTTTCCCAAGTGTTTAGTAAACTCCATCTCTTCTTGCGCAAGTGTGTTGATAGCCCTCTTTAGCTCAAACACCCGGCTCAGATTGGATGTGTTTCCATAGATCTTCTGGACAGTCTCCCATAGATCCTTTGGCGTCTCACAGTAGCTGTATGCTTCAAGGATAGATGCATCTAGAGACCCTTGAATCATGGTTAGAACCATCATGTCATCTTGAATCCACTTCTGTTGATCAGCAAGCGCCGATTCTTCTGTGCCTTTGTCCTTGTCAGCAACTGGTTTTGGAGCTCCATCAGACACATGACTCCACAAACCCTTGCTCCCAACTGCAGTCTTCACTAGGCGAGACCACAACAGGTAGTTTCCACCACTTTTAAGTGTAACCGGAACCGTCACCACCGTCACCACTATCTTGCTTCCTTCCATCTCTCAAGAACAGTTTGAGCACGAAATGAAGGTGAAAGAAAGAGGATTCAAACACCAGGATATGAGTAACCTGGCTCTGATACGATGTTATTTTTAGAGTAGAAGAGATAAGAATGCGAGACTAAGAGAAGAATGAAGAGAATCCGAGCTTTAGAGATTAGGGTTCATGATGAACAAGAGAGAGAGAGAGAGAGAGAACGAGAGAGAGTATCATTGAAAATGTTTGCTTGCTTTATTATTCTGAGTGAGTGTTACAATATATAGAGAGAGGGAGACCTAATCTAAGCCATAAACGGTCATTAAAGGAATGGTAAGCAAATGGTTAACGTGGACACACTTAGGGAGTAGGCGCGCCTAATTTGAATACTTGGCTGAGAAGGCTAGATGCCTTTGGCATCTTGACTTGATCCTTTCTCCTTTCCAGCTCGTAGACAGGCTGTCAAGGTCGAGCCTTCCTCTTCCTTATCCGGAACCTTATCCTCCTTCTTTACCGAGCCAACATAAGTTAACCTTCCTTTTAACCTTCCACGCATTTACCTCACCTTCTTACTTCCTTGCCTTCCACGTTTGGACTCCTTAGGGCACATGTGATAAACTGTACGGCCACATACCATCCGTACAACTTGCCCTGATTTTGCACATTACCAAAATGTCTTCTTGGTTGAGCAAAAGAGGTTTTGGGTCAAGTGATCCGTACAGTCGGCCGTACTGTCCGTACTGTCCGTACACTTGCCCCAACTTTGCACCAACTCCTCCTTGATCTCATTCCTTAGACTAAGTGCTCTCATCCTCTTCTTTATTCACTCAGAACAACAGTCTAGAACCTGGTTTGAGTCTTGTGGCATTGCTAGAGGTCTAGGAGAGTTTCCTGGTCATGTAATGCATCTATATGTTGGCTCTATGTCTTGTTTTGCATCCATAGGTTGTTCCTGGTCCTGTGATGCATTCTTAAACTGGTTAAGGTGATTAGATGAGTTATCTAGTCTCTGTTTTTGACATTTAATCATAGTGTTGCTTAAATGGTCATTAAAATTTGCCTAAATGCCTTGTTATTGATGAGTTATCATACATGTGCATTTAGAGAGTTGGTTGCTTGGATTTGAACTGAATGCGTTGTTTAGATTCAGTCCATTGCATCTTGTTAATAATTATGGATCAGACTTGGTGAGTTATCAAGCTCTGATCCTAATGTGTGGCCTTCGTGCAACTAAAAGCTTCCCCTGGACTGGTCCTTCTTCAAGCTCTTCCTCAGTGTCTTCTTGGTCAGACTCGGTGTTGTCATCTCCTGAGGTATACTCTCCATCTTCTAGTAAAAACATGACTCTCTTGTTGGTACACTCATTGGCATAGTGTCCTCTTCCTTGGCACTTGAAGCACTTGACATCACGAGCTCTGGAACTAGATGCCTCAACCTTGCCTTTGCCCTTGTCAAGAGCACTGATTGATTTGGCCTCTTCTCTTGGATAGGACTTGTTGTCCTTCTGGAATGGTTTGGACTCCTTAGAGTATGGTGACTTCTCTTCCTTGTTGTTGTGTAACCGGTTAGGGCCATACTGATTGCGTGAGTTTCCCCTCCTCTTGAGTTGTTGCTCAACAAGAATAGCCTTGTGTAGCATCTCTTCAAGCTCCACATAATGTTGCATCTCAACATTGTCTTGTATTTCTCGGTTTAGACCACAAAGGAACCTTGACATGGTTGCTTCTCTATCTTCTGATATGTTAGCCCTTAGCATAAGTAGCTCCATCTCTTGGTAATACTCCTCCACTGATCTTGAACCTTGGGTAAGCTTCCTCAGCCGGTGGTGCAAGTCTCTAAGGTAATGGCTTGGAACAAATCTCTTGCGCATGATTGACTTCATCTCTGTCCAAGTTTCAACCGGTTCCTCTCCATTCCTTCTACGAGTTCTGAGGTATTGATCCCACCAACTCAAGGCATAGTCATAGAATTCAGTGGCAGCAATCTGAATCTTCTTGTGGTTGGTGTATTGCTTGCACTGAAAGACTAGCTCAATCTTCTTCTCCCACTCAAGATAGGCATCCGGATCAGCCTTGCCATGGAATGGGGGTATTTTGATCTTCAAACCAGCAAGATCATCTCCTTGGTTCACTCTTCTCTCTTGGGCACGCCTAGGTCTTCTTGAGGATGAGCTGAGGTGATCATACTCTTCATCAGTCTCCTCATAACCATCATGCTCTTGGCGAGTGGTTTGGCGATTTGCTTGGTGTGCCGCTTGTGGTCTCTCTTCTCTCCTAGTCTCTTGGTTTGGTAAGTGACTAGTGGCTCTCCTAATGTCTTCTCTAAGCTCTCTCCTGATGTCATTGAGGTTGGTCCTCATCATCTCGGTCATGGTTGCTACCATACTTTGGTTAAGTTGCTCGGTCATAGCTTCCATGAGGAGTTTGTTTCTCCTGACGAGTTCAGCCACTTCCTCAGACTTGGACACCATTGTTCCTGCTTAAAGACAAACAAGACAACCAGTAAAGGGTTCTAGGGAAGAAGACAAGCAATAAGGAAAAGAAAAACAAGCAAAAAGGAAAAGCAAACAAGCTTACAATGCAAGACAAAAGTGAAAAGGAAATCGGCTAGAAAAAGGAGATCGATTTCAAGCAAAAAGGAAATGGTCAAGCACAATGGAAAAACTTCTTAAACTTTTGCCTAAACTTCTTCTAAGGTTTTCTAACAACCTAACAATCCTAGTATGCTCGTGTTCAAGGTGTTAAACAAGTTAAAGCAATGCACAAAGCAATCGACAAGGATGATGCATGCGGCTAGGGTTACTCTCTCTCTAGGGTTTCCGAAAAAAACCAAAAAGGAAAGTCCTATAATCTTTGTCTAAAACTCTTATGCAAATCGAGCAGCCCTAGTTTAGATGAGTTCTACTGCTTATTCAATAGATAAAGATGAAACACGGATTGAACAAACAAAAGAAACAAGAAAACAAAGGATAGCGAGTACTTCCCAACCAAAGTTGCTCTGATACCACTTGATGCGTCCCTAGGATGCTCTTTGGTTGATGGGAATGGATATATCCTTGCAAGAACGAATCAGAGACTCAAGTTCTTCAAGGCGTGTGGATTGAATGGTGACACAAGAGGGATGAATGATCTCTTGATACTCCTAGATGAATGATTTGGATATGACACACCAAACTAAACACCCTTAGACTCTGGATATGACACACCAGAACTCGGCACACTTCTTTTAGAGAGAGAGAGCCTCAAAAGATGAATGAACTTGTATTGAAAAGGTTGGATGATTACATAAGGGTGTAGAGAACCCTTTAAATAAGAAACCAGAGAACACACTCTCTAGGGTTTCGACAATGCATCAAAAAAGGAAAGAACTAAAACTATAGTTTATAAGTTTAAATTGAAATAAAATGCAACTTCTATTAGTCTTGGACCGAGAATAGCACTTAGGTGATATGTAGACAAGTTGTGGCCTCGTTAAAAACCTTCCTCCTGGAAAACCTCGTGGGACAAAACCAAAAGCAAGGAAAAGAGCACGCACCCCATGTCTTGCCTAGACACTAACTCAGTTTGGTGTAGAGATGGCTTGAATGGTGATCAAGACATCTCGGATCAAACCTTGTCCAAGAACTTCTTGTTGTGGATGTGAAGTGAGTAATCCAACAACATTCTCCTTGAGCTTCTTGACTCTGGAACGAGTCATGGGACCTTCAGAAATGGCTAGAGCATCCTCACCAAGTTGTTGATGCATTGTGGCTTCATGTGGCTCATCTAGACACTCCTTGTCCTCCTTAGTGATCCGGTCCATGATCACATCACAAAGGACCTGTGGGATACTCTCCAGAAGGTATATGGAAACATCTCAAACCTTACTCGTGTGTTTGAGATTAAGCGAGCCATAAACAACTTAGCACAAGAAGATATGGAGTTCACAAAGCACCTTGGGAAGTTTAGAGCTTTGTGGTCAGAGCTTGAGATGTTGAGGCCAAGCACAACCGATCCAGATGAGCTCAATGAAAGGAGGGAACAAGACAAGGTCTTTGGCTTGCTGCTCACCCTGAACTCTACCTACAATGACCTGGTAAAGCACATCCTGCGAGCTGAGAAGTTACCCACTCTAGAAGAAGTCTGCGCACAAATCCAGAAGGAACAAGGATCATTGGGGCTATTTGGAGGAAAGGGGGAGCTTACCTTGGCTAATCACGCTGAAGTACCTCAAGCCAACAGGGTGAACAAGTATGAAGAAAGAAGATTCAATGGGAACTGTGATCATTGCAAGAGACAAGGTCACAAGAAGCATCAGTGCTGGATCCTCCATCCACATCTCAAGCCAAACAAGTTCATGAAGGATAGAGATGCAAGGGCAAATGTGAGCAATGGAGGGAGTGATCAGCAGCTGATGAGCGGAGCAGGAACATCAAACCGGGCATCAGAGACTGAAGGAAGAGAAGGTGGTGAGAACAAGGCTTTGGTGACCTATGCAGCTCAACCAACCAACCGCCCAAATGAGCATGAGTTCATCCGCAGATCAGAGATGGATGCTCTCATCAAAATGCTCAAGGACAATGGTAACATCTTTGGTAACCTCAGGGGATATTCATTTGGTGCATCTAAAGTTACTAGTCTTTATGATCAAACTGATGCTTATACTCATCCTAGGAATGCTGGTCTATCTCTTAGTGCGTGTAGCATGTCTAAACCATTGATAGTTGATTCAGGTGCATCACATCATATGATTAGTGATACTAGACTCATTAAAGAAATAGAACCTGCTCATGGACATGTTATGATTGCTAATGGTGATAGGATTCCAATAAGAGGTATAGGCAAATTAAAACTGTTTGATAAGGAGTCTAGAGCGTTCTATATGCCTGAGTTTACTTCAAACTTGTTATCAGTTAAGAAATGCACTAATGATCTCAAATGCAAAGTTATCTTCAGTCCTAATGATGTTAAGTTTCAGGATATTGAAAGCAACCGTGTGATTGGGCAAGGAGTTACAAAAGGAGACCTATATCTACTTGAAGAGATTAATGTTTTGCCTGATCACAATTGTTCCTTTACTTCTACTTCTGCTTCTACTTTAAATAAGAATGCTTTGTGGCATGCTAGACTAGGACATCCTCATGTTAGAGCTTTAAACTTAATGGTTCCAGGTGTTGTGTTTGAAAATAATGATTGTGAAGCTTGTATTTTAGGCAAGCATTGTAAGACTGTTTTCCATAAGTCCACTACTATCTATGATAATTGCTTTGATCTAATACATTCAGATGTTTGGACTGCCCCTTGCTTGTCTAGAGAGAATCATAAGTACTTTGTCACATTCATAGATGAAAAATCGAAATACACCTGGATAACCTTAATTCCAACTAAAGATAGGGTGCTTGATGCATTTAGAAACTTTCATGCTTATGTGACTAACCATTTCAATGCTAAGCTGAAAGTTTTTAGATCAGATAATGGTGGAGAATACACAAGTCAAGCTTTCAAGTTGCATCTATCTCAGCATGGCATTCTTCACCAAACAAGCTGTCCTTACACCCCACAACAGAATGGAGTAGCAGAGAGGAAGAATAGACACCTTATGGAGGTTGCTCGATCCATGATGTTCCAAGCAAATGTACCCAAGAGATTCTGGAGTGATGCGGTTGCCACTGCTTGTTACTTGATCAACCGAACCCCAACCAGAGTTCTTCATGATCAGTCACCATTTGAAGTATTGAACAAGTATAGGCCAACCTTAGATCACCTTCGAGTCTTTGGGTGTCTTTGCTTTGTTCACAAACCAGGAGAACTCAGGAACAAATTGGAAGCAAAGAGTACCAAGGGGATGTTCATTGGCTACTCACCAACTCAGAAGGGATACAAGTGTTATGATCCAGTAACCAAGAGGGTGTCTATATGATGTGATCATGGACCGGATCACTAAGGAGGACAATGAGGAGAGTTTAGATGAGCAACATGATGCCACAATGCATCAACCATTTGATGAGGATGCTCTAACCATTCCTGAAGGTCCCATGACTCGTTCCAGAGTCAAGAAGCTTAAGGAGAATGTTGTTGGATTACTCACTTCACATCCACAACAAGAAGGTCTTGGACAAGGTTTGATCCGAGATGTCTTGATCACCATTCAAGCCATCTCTACACCAAACTGAGGTAGTGTCTAGGCAGACATGGAGTGCGTGCTCTTTTCCTTGCTTTTGGTTTTGTCCCACGAGGTTTTCCAGGAGGAAGGTTTTTAACGAGGCCACAACATGTCTACAAATCACCTAAGTGCTACACTCGGTCCAAGACTAATAGAAGTTGCATTTTATTTCATTTTAACTTATAAACTATAGTTTGCTTTCTTTCCTTTTTTGGTTCTTGTCGAAAACCCTAGAGGCATGTCTCTGGTTTTCTTATTTAAAGGGTTCCTTATACCCTATTGTACTCATCCAATCTTTTCTATACAAGTTATTCATCTTTGCGGCTCTCTCTCTCTCTAAAAGAAGTGTGCCGAGTTCTGGTGTGTCATATCCAGAGTTAAGGGTGCTTAGTTTGGTGTGTAATATCCAAACCATTCATCTAGGAGTATCAAGAGTTCATTCATCCCTCTTGTGTCACCATCCGATCCACACGCCTTGAAGGACTTGAGTCTTTGATTCGTTCTTGCAAGGATTATCCATTCCCATCAACCAAAGAGCATCCTAGGGACGCATCAAGTGGTATCAGAGCAACTTTGGTTGGGAAGTACTCGTTCTCTCTTTGTTTTTGTTTCTTGTTTGATTTCTTGTTTGCTTTTGTTAATCGCATCCGTGTAGCATCTTGTGTTCCCGGTTGTGTTCTTTTGTATTCATCCGTGTTCAATCTAAATCAACTTGAATAAGCATTAGAACTCTTTTACCTTAGGGCTGCTCGTGACTGCATGAAAGTTTAGACAAGAATTTTAGACTTTCCTTATTTGGACTCATCCGGAAACCCTAGTGAGAGAAAACCCTAAGCCGCATACCTTTCTTGTCGATTGCTTTGTGTCTTGCTCTAAGTTGTTTATCACCTAGAACACGAGTAAAAGAAGCTTATTAGGTTGCTAGGAAAGCTTAGAAGAGTTTAGGAAAAGGATTAGAAGCTTTTCCATTTTGCTTGAATCGATTTCCTTTTCTTAGGCGATTTCCTTTTCACTTTGTCTTGCATTGTACGATTGTTTGTTTTTGCCTTTTTGCTTGTTTTTCTTTTCCTTTTTGCTTGTCTTCTTCCCTAGAACTCTTTACTGGTTGTCTTGTTTGTATTTAAGCAGGTACAATGGTGTCCGAGTCTGAGGAAGAGGCTGAACTCGTCAGGAGAAACAAACTCCTCATGGAAGCTATGACCGAGCAACTTAACCAAAGTATGGTGGCAACCATGACCGAGATGATGAGGACCAGCCTCAGTGACATCAGAAGAGAGTTAAGAGAAGACATAAGGAGAGCCACTAGTCACTTACCAAACCAAGAGACTAGGAGAGAAGAGAGACCACAAGCGGCACACCAAGCAAATCGCCAAACCACTCGCCAAGAGCATGATGGTTATGAGGAGACTGATGACGAGTATGATCACCTCAGCTCATCCTCAAGAAGACCTAGACGTGCCCATGAGAGAAGAGTGAACCAAGGAGATGATCTTGCCGGTTTGAAGATCAAAATACCCCCATTCCATGGCAAGGCTGATCCGGATGCATATCTTGAGTGGGAGAAGAAGATTGAGCTAGTCTTCCAGTGCAAGCAATACACCAACCACAAGAAGATTCAAATTGCTGCCACTGAATTCTATGACTATGCTTTGAGTTGGTGGGATCAATACCTCACAACTCGTAGAAGGAATGGAGAGGAACCGGTTGAAACTTGGACAGAGATGAAGTCAATCATGCGCAAGAGGTTTGTTCCAAGCCATTACCTTAGAGACTTGCACCACCGGCTGAGGAAGCTTACACAAGGTTCAAGATCAGTGGAGGAGTATTACCAAGAGATGGAGTTGCTTATGTTGAGGGCCAACATATCAGAGGATAGAGAAGCAACCATGTCAAGGTTCCTTTGTGGCTTAAACCGAGAGATACAAGACAATGTTGAGATGCAACATTATGTGGAGCTAGAAGAGATGCTACACAAGGCCATCCTTGTTGAGCAACAACTCAAGAGGAGGGGCACTCACGCAATCAGTATGGCTCCAACCGGTTACACCACAACAAGGAAGAGAAGACACCTTATGCTAAGGAGTCTAAACCATTCCAAAAGGACAACAAGTCCTATCCAAGAGAAGAGGCCAAACCGATCAGTGCTCTTGACAAGGGCAAAGGCAAGGTTGAGGCATCTAGTTCCAGAGCTCGTGATGTCAAGTGCTTCAAGTGCCAAGGAAGAGGACACTATGCCAATGAGTGTACCAACAAGAGAGTCATGTTTTTACTAGAAGATGGAGAGTATACCTCAGGAGATGACAACACCGAGTCTGACCAAGAAGACACTGAGGAAGAACTTGAAGAAGGACCAGTCCAGGGGAAGCTTTTAGTAGCAAGAAGGCTTCTAAGCTTGCAAAACAAGGCTGAGGAGCTAGAGCAGCGTGAGAACCTCTTCTACACCCGGTGCTTGGTCCAAGGAAAAGTGTGCAGCCTCATTGTAGATGGAGGAAGTTGTGTGAATGCTGCGAGTGAGACAATGGTCCAGAAGTTGGGATTGAAGGTTCAAAAGCATCCCAAGCCTTACCGGTTGCAATGGCTGAATGAAGAAGGCACCATGAAGGTCTCAAGTCAAGTTCTTATTCCCTTATCCATTGGGAGATATGAAGATGAAGTCTTGTGTGATGTGTTGCCAATGCAAGCTGGTCACATACTCCTTGGAAGGCCATGGCAATCTGATAGGCGTGTGATCCATGATGGCTTCACCAACAAGCATTCCTTTCTGTTCAAGGGCAAGAAGACTACTCTGGTTCCCTTGACACCCAAAGAAGTGCAACAAGATCAGGTTCAACTCCAAAAGAAGAAGGAGATTGATCTAAAACCGGCTGGAACTAAGCAGCCAAACTTCTATGCAAACATGGGTGATATCAAAAGAACTCTCAACTCTAAACAATCAGCTATATTACTTGTGTTTAAAGAGACTCTATTGAACTTAACTGATCCTACACCGGTGTATCCGAGTGAGATGGTTTCTCTTTTGCAGGAGTTCCAAGATGTGTTTCCAGAGGACAATCCCATTGGTTTACCACCATTGAGAGGGATTGAGCACCAGATAGACTTTGTGCCAGGATCAACACTTCCAAACCGTCCAGCATATAGAAGCAATCCGGTTGAGACCAAGGAGTTGCAAAGACAAGTGGAAGAACTCATGGAGAAGGGCTATATCCGAGAGAGTTTGAGCCCATGTGCTGTACCAGTGCTCCTAGTGCCTAAGAAGGATGGTACATGGCGTATGTGTGTTGATTGTAGATCAATCAACAACATCACAGTGAAGTATCGCCACCCTATCCCTAGACTAGATGATATGCTTGATGAATTGCATGGTTCTTGCATCTTTTCTAAGATTGATTTAAAAAGTGGTTATCATCAGATTAGGATGAAAGAAGGAGATGAATGGAAAACTGCATTTAAAACTAAGCATGGATTGTATGAGTGGTTAGTTATGCCATTTGGATTAACCAATGCACCTAGTACATTCATGAGGTTAATGAATCATGTGCTTAGATCATTCATAGGCATTTCGGTTGTAGTATACTTTGATGACATCTTAGTGTATAGCAAGAACCTAGAAGAGCATTTAGATCATCTTAAGGCTGTCTTGAGTGTTCTAAGGAATGAGAAGCTTTATGCCAACCTAAAGAAGTGCACCTTTTGCACGGATAACTTGGTTTTCCTAGGCTTTGTTGTGAGTGCAGATGGAGTTAAGGTTGATGAAGAGAAGATCAAGGCAATCAAGGAATGGCCGAGTCCAACCTCAGTAGGAGAAGTGAGGAGCTTCCATGGACTTGCCGGCTTCTATAGGAGATTTGTCAAGGACTTTAGCACCATTGCAGCTCCCTTAACTGAAGTTATCAAGAAGGATGTTGGTTTCAAGTGGGGAGAAGCACAAGAGAAGGCTTTCCAGAGCCTAAAAGAGAAGCTTACTCAATCACCTCTTCTTATGCTTCCTGACTTTTCTAAAACCTTTGAAATAGAATGTGATGCATCAGGAATTGGTATTGGTGCCGTGTTGATGCAGGATAGGAAACCCATTGCATACTTCAGTGAGAAGCTTGGAGGAGCCACACTCAACTATGCAACTATGACAAAGAGCTCTATGCCTTGGTGAGGGCATTACAAACGTGGCAACATTACTTGTGGCCCAAAGAGTTTGTCATCCACACTGATCATGAGTCCCTCAAGTATCTAAAAGGGCAGAGTAAGCTTAGCAAGAGACACGCAAGGTGGGTTGAATTCATTGAGACCTTCCCATACGTGATCAAGTATAAACAAGGTAAGGAGAATGTAGTTGCTGATGCACTATCTCGGAGGTATGTTCTCTTGACCACTCTAGATGCTAAGTTACTTGGGTTTGAGCAGATAAAAGATATGTATGATACTGATCATGACTTCAAGGAAGCTTATGCTTCATGTGCTAAGTTTGCCTCAGGGCATTACTTTAGAAAGGATGATTACTTGTTCTATGACAATAGATTGTGTGTGCCTAATTGCTCTTTGAGAGATCTTTTTGTCAGGGAATCCCATGGGGGCAGTCTAATGGGACACTTTGGGATTGCCAAGACCTTGAAAGTTTTACAGGATCACTTCTATTGGCCGCACATGAAGAGAGATGTGGAGAGAATATGTGGAAGGTGTGCTACTTGCAAGCATGCCAAGTCCCAAGTTCAAAACCAGGGTTTGTATACTCCTTTACCCATTCCACACCATCCCTGGAATGACATCTCTATGGATTTTATTGTTGGTTTGCCTAGAACTAGGACTGGAAAGGATTCTATCTTTGTTGTTGTTGATAGGTTCTCTAAGATGGCACATTTCATAGCATGTCACAAGACTGATGATGCATTACATGTAGCTAACTTGTTCTTTAAGGAGGTTGTACGTTTGCATGGCATGCCTAGAACCATAGTTTCTGATAGGGACACTAAGTTTCTTAGTTACTTTTGGAAGACACTTTGGTCTAAGTTAGGCACTAAGCTTTTGTTCTCTACTACATGTCATCCACAAACTGATGGGCAAACTGAGGTAGTTAATAGGACATTAGGGACACTCCTGCGTGCATTCATTAGAAAGAACTTAAGAACATGGGAAGAATACTTACCACATTGTGAATTTGCATACAATCATGCTATGCATTCTGCTTCTAAGTATTCACCATTTGAAATTGTTTATGGGTTCAATCCCACCTCTCCTTTGGATCTAATGCCTTTACCTGAGTGTGAAAGGACAAGTCTAGATGGCAAGAAGAAAGCCGAGTTGGTTCAACAGATTCATGAGAAGGCTAGACTAAACATTGAGCAGAAGACCAAGCTGTATGAGAAGCAAGCAAACAAGGGGAGACGTGTGAGGACCTTTGAAGTTGGTGACCAAGTTTGGTTGCACCTAAGGAAGGATAGGTTCCCCAACGAGAGGAAGTCCAAACTGATGCCAAGGGTTGATGGACCCTTTGAGATCATCCACAAGATCAATGACAATGCCTACAAGCTTGATCTCCAAGGTAAGTACGATGTATCAAATAGCTTCAATGTCACTGATTTGGCTCCTTTTGTTGTAGATGGACCTGATTTGAGGACAAATCCTTTTCAAGAGGGAGGGGATGATGTGATCATGGACCGGATCACTAAGGAGGACAATGAGGAGAGTTTAGATGAGCAACATGAAGCCACAATGCATCAACCATTTGATGAGGATGCTCTAACCATTCCTGAAGGTCCCATGACTCGTTCCAGAGTCAAGAAGCTTAAGG
The DNA here is from genome assembly GCA_905132885.1 of Moricandia moricandioides. Lineage (NCBI taxonomy): Eukaryota > Viridiplantae > Streptophyta > Magnoliopsida > Brassicales > Brassicaceae > Moricandia > Moricandia moricandioides. The sequence goes on along the minus strand of CAJHQQ010003231.1, from coordinate 33,498 downwards.
AGAATGTTGTTGGATTACTCACTTCACATCCACAACAAGAAGGTCTTGGACAAGGTTTGATCCGAGATGTCTTGATCACCATTCAAGCCATCTCTACACCAAACTGAGGTAGTGTCTAGGCAGACATGGAGTGCGTGCTCTTTTCCTTGCTTTTGGTTTTGTCCCACGAGGTTTTCTAGAAGGAAGGTTTTTAACGAGGCCACAACATGTCTACAAATCACCTAAGTGCTACACTCGGTCCAAGACTAATAGAAGTGCATTTTATTTCATTTAACTTATAAACTATAGTTTTGCTTTCTTTCCTTTTTTGGTTCTTGTCGAAAACCCTAGAGGCATGTCTCTGGTTTTCTTATTTAAAGGGTGCCTTATACCCTATTGTACTCATCCAATCTTTTCTATACAAGTTATTCATCTTTTGCGGCTCTCTCTCTCTCTAAAAGAAGTGTGCCGAGTTCTGGTGTGTCATATCCAGAGTTAAGGGTGTTTAGTTTGGTGTGTAATATCCAAACCATTCATCTAGGAGTATCAAGAGTTCATTCATCCCTCTTGTGTCACCATCCGATCCACACGCCTTGAAGGACTTGAGTCTTTTGATTCGTTCTTGCAAGGATTATCCATTCCCATCAACCAAAGAGCATCCTAGGGGCTCAGCATCAAGCTATATCAAGGGATGTGAAGCTTGTAGAAGAAAGAGGGTTCTATGAAGAAAAGAACCAAGCAGAGTTAAAAGGATTTAACATCAGATAAGGCTGCAAACTTGAGGGTTATCCTGGAGAGTCTTGGGATTAACTTATCTCAGGATCACAAGAGTGGGAAGTAGACAACAACAAGGTCCACCTACCGATATGGATAGTCAGGAACCCCACCTCGACCATGAGGGGGGAAATGAACCTGATGCTCATGAGCAATATGAGGAAGAATCATCAGGCTCACAACATGATCAAGGTGTGGACCAAGGAAATGAAGATGAGGAAGATGCAAACCTGGAAGAAGAAGGAGAGATTGAGGAGGAACAACCTGAAGTAGCTCAACCCTTGAGAAGAAGTACAGGATAAGGAATCCTCCATCCAACTGGATCAACACCCGGGTATACTACAATGCTCAAGCAGTTGAGCATCCTGCCCAAGTTGCTTGCTCTCTGACGCATTACCCTGAAGATCATTGTGCTTTCATGACTAGCCTGGATGAGAGCAAGGTACCTGGTTCCTATGAAGAGGCGATGCAAGACAAGGAATGGAGAGAATCAGTTGGTGCTGAGGCAGATGCAATGATCAAGAATGATACTTGGTATGAAAGTAGACTGCCAAAGGGGAAGAAGGCTGTTTCCAGCAGATGGATATTCACCATCAAGTACCTTGCAAATGGAAAGATTGATAGGAAGAAGACCAGACTGGTTGCAAGGGGGTTTACTCAAACCTATGGAGAGGATTACATTGATACGTTTGCTCCAGTTGCCAAGCTTCATACAATCAGAATAGTGCTATCTCTGGCTGTGAATCTAGAGTGGGGTCTTTGGCAAATGGATGTGAAGAATGCCTTCTTGCAAGGAGAGCTTGAAGATGAAGTCTATATGCATCCTCCTCCGGGTCTTGAGCACTTGGTTAAAGATGGGAATGTGCTAAGGCTGAAGAAGGCTATATATGGTCTCAAACAATCCCCTAGAGCATGGTATACCAAGTTGAGCACAACTCTGAATGGAAAGAGGCTTCAAGAAGTCAGAACTAGATCACACTCTCTTCTCCTTGACCACTCCATCAGGTATTGTAGTTCTTCTTGTATATGTTGATGATATCATCATCACAGGAAGTGACAAGGATGGAATTCAATCCACCAAGGACTTCTTAAAGTCGGTTTTTGAGATTAAAGACTTAGGGTGAAATGAAATACTTCCTTGGAATTGAGATATGTAGATCCAAGGAAGGCTTGTTTCTTTCACAAAGGAAATATACACTTGATCTTTTGAAAGATGCAGGTAAACTTGGAGGAAAGACAGTGAAGACACCTTTGGAAGATGGATATAAGGTGCCACGTGAGGGGGAGATTGAAGACAGCCAGCCATTTGAAGATGCAAAGCTTTATAGGAAGCTTGTTGGTAAGTTGATCTACTTGACCATTACACGTCCTGACATATGTTTTGCTGTGAATCAGGTGAGCCAACATATGCAAGGACCAAAGGAGCATCATTGGAGCATGGTGAACAGGATCTTGATGTATCTGAATGGATCACCAGAACAAGGAGTGTGGATGGGGTGTAACAAGAGCACTGAAGTAGTGGGATACTGTGATGCGGATTGGGCTGGAGATAGAGCTGATAGGAAGTCAACCACTGGCTATTGCACTTTCATTGGTGGGAACCTGGTTACTTGGAAGAGCAAGAAGCAGAAGGTGGTCTCATGTTCAAGTGCTGAAGCTGAGTATAGGGCCATGTTGAAGCTGACTAATGAGCTAGTGTGGATCAAAGGGATCCTGAAGCACTTGGAGATAGACCAGCCTACACCAATGACCATGCATTGTGACAACCAAGCAGCAATCCACATTGCCTCCAACTCGGTGTTTCATGAGAGCCATGATGAGGGTGGTGATGCGTCCCTAGGATGCTCTTTGGTTGATGGGAATGGATAGATCCTTGCAAGAACGAATCAGAGACTCAAGTCCTTCAAGGCGTGTGGATTGAATGGTGACACAAGAGGGATGGATGATCTCTTGATACTCCTAGATGAATAACTTGGATATGACACACCAAATTAGACACCCTTAGGTCTCTGGATATTACACACCAGAACTCGACACCTTCTAGAGAGAGAGAGCCGACAAGAATGAATGTAACTTGTTTAATAAAAGACTGGATGATTACAAGAGGGTGTAGAGAACCCTTTAAATAGGAAACCAGAGAACATACTCTCTAGGGTTTCGACCATAAACCAAAAAAGGAAAGAAAGAAAACTATAGTCTAAGTTTAACATAAGTTTAGAATGAAATAAAAATGGAACTTCATGTAGTCTTGGACCGAGAATAGCACTTAGGTGATGTGTAGACAAGTTGTGGCCTCGTTAAAAACCTTCCTCCTGGAAAACCTCGTGGGACAAAACCAAAAGCAAGGAAAAGAGCACACACCCCATGTCTTGCCTAGACACTAACTCAGCTTGATGTAGAGATGGCTTGAATGGTGATCAAGACATCTCGGATCAGACCTTGTCCAAGACTTTGTTGTTGTGGATGTGAAGTGAGTAATCCAACAACATTCTCCTTAAGCTTCTTGACTCTGGAACGAGTCATGGGACCTTCAGGAATGGCTAGAGCATCATCACCAAGTTGTTGGTGCAATGTGGCTTCATGTGGCTCATCTAGACTCTCCTTGTTCTCCTTAGTGATCCGGTCCATGATCACATCAAATGCACTCTTAAATGTTGCATCCTCAAGCTCTTCAGGTTCAGGTTCATGCTTCCATTCTTTGGTGCTTTCCAGGATCACATCATCCCCTCCCTCTTCAAAAAGATTTGTCCTCAAATCTGTTTTACCTACAATAGAGGGGACCAAGTCAGTAACATTGAAGTTTAAAATCAGATTACACTTACCTTGCAAGCCTCTTTGATAGGCATTGTTGCTGACTGGTTTGGATATGTAGAAGGCACTAATCCATTTAGTTCCTGATTCATTACTTAAACCTGACATGTTGAAACAAAGCAAGTTAGCACATGAAAGTTTATCAAAGAGTAATAATCTTATCCCAAATTGGTTTTTGCTCGGTTTTGGCTTGTGTGCTGCTTCTGGTGGTGCTTCTTTGATGAGGATGAAGCTAGTGACGTCCTGGTGCTTATCCTGATCCAAATCAGGTGGCTTGAACCGCTTGTCTTCCACATGCTTGTTCTTTCTTCTTGTATGCTTCCAAGCTTCATCATAATCTGCACATGGCTCTTTTGACAAAAACAAGTGCATCATATCTGTGTAATTGATAAAAGAACTCTTGAAAACATGATCACTTACCTTAGCATGCTCACCTGGTCGCCATATATAGGATTGAGATGTTTTAAACTCAGAAAATTCAAAGATAGCCAATACAGGATCACCCGATTTGTAGAACCCATAACTCTTTCATCTGAGAAGGTTTTGACTTGATTCCAATTCGACGTGAGCCCCTGATGAGTTAAGTTTCCATGGCAGTCGAGTTTGATGGTTAACTCCTTGTGGTTGTTGAGATATGACCCTCGGACTGTCCCTATGTCAAGGCTGGCGGCTAGACAGTTTCCAAGGTTTGATGGTTGCATCATCAACTTAGCCAACAACCCATTCTTGATACTCTGATCATTATCATAGCTTCTCTTTTCGAAAATGGTAGATCTCAAAACAGTTTGACCTGTACTCACAGCAAGCAAATCAGGCTTCATGTTTTTCTTTGAGTTTAGATAGTTACCCCGGGTTGGTTTCTTTGGAGATTGTTGTAGACTAAGTTCCTCTGGTGGTTTCTCTTTGATTTGAGAAGGAAACATGAGTTCTTCTCCTGCTCCAGTAATCACTTCACCATTGACTCTAGTGACTTCTTCATCTCCAATTACATTTTGATAATCTTTGCATTGGTACTGAAGTTGCTGCATATCTGGTGGCTTCCATATCTTGATATGGTCAAGATGCAAGTCCTTTTGATCAACTTCAAACTCCTTATGACCCCAACTTGTTCTAGCACGAACAGAGCACTCTCCAAGGGTGATAATCTTGTGGAAATATTCTCCAGGTCTCCACGAGTAGGTCTGTAACCTTCCAGCACAATCAGACATAAGTTCCTCTTGGGAAAGATCCAAACCGGCATGTTTTGCAAAACTAGCAATATCTTGATGATCAGAAGGCCATTTTCTGCGTTGTCTGGTTTGTTGGATCCGTGACTGATTTGGCTTCATTCTCCAGTTGGTTTCATAGTGAAACTCTTGCTGAGCTGAGACGTGCAACCCCTTATCTTCAAAGGATGAGAAATCTACAAAATCCAATGTTGGTGCAGCTGAACTCTTCTTAACCTGTTTGATCTTGTTCTTCTGATTCAAGACCTCTCCTCCAGGCTCAAATACAACATGTCTCATGTCCAAGTCGTGTCTTGATAGTTCCACTTCTCCTTTCTTGTACCAAACAAAAGGAGTGAACAGAAAAGTACCTAAGAAGGTCCTTTGGAAATCACATGGATCAAAGACAATTAGTTGATTCATTCTATGAGCTCTCTGAGGTTCCCTGGGTGTCTTCTCTGCTACCATGTGTTGTTTTAAAGGGACCATGACGTTCTGAACAGGCTGCTCTTCTTTATGAAAGATATGGGAGGTTACTTTGTCTTGATCTTCTTGGATAGGCGCAACTGGTGCTGGTTCTTGATGCTGTGTTTCAATGGATGGACGTGTTGTGTTGGTCCGTTTGATTTGCTTCTCCACACCCATCATTACTTGTAACAATGCCTCCTTAACCTCTTCACTGAATAAACAGAATTGTTTATCTTCTTTAGATGGCTTAGAGACTGGTTCCTTTCCATCAAGGCTTTCAATCTTCTTCTCCCACTCAAGGTAGGCATCCGGATCAGCCTTGCCATGGAATGGGGGTATCTTGATCTTCAAACCAGCAAGCTCATCTCCCTGGTTCATCCTTCTCTTGTGGACACGCCTATGTCTTCTTGAGGATGAACTGAGGTGCTCATACTCATTGTCAGTCTCCTTATAACCATAATGTTCTTGGCGAGTTGCATGAGGTCTCTCCTCTCTCCTCTCTCTTTCTCTCCTAGTCTCTCGGTTTGGTGCTTGACTAGTAGCTCTCCTAATGTCTTCTCTAAGCTCTCTCCTGATGTCATTGAGGTTGGTCCTCATCATCTCGGTCATGGTTGCCACCATGTTTTGGTTGAGTTGAGCCGACATAGCCTCCATGAGAAGCTGACGAGTGAAGCTTCTTCTTCAGACTCGGCTTCCATGCTTCCTGCACGCAAAGGTAACCAAAATAACCAGTAAAAGGTTTCTAGGGAACAAGACAAGCAAAAAGGAAAAAGAAAACAAGCAAAAAGGAAAAGAAAACAAGCTTACAATGCAAGACAAAAGTGAAAAGGAAATTGGCTAGAAAAAGGAAATCGATTCAAGCAAAAAGGAAAAAGATTCAAGCAAAAAGGAAACACTTCTAAGCTTTTTCCTAATCACTCCTAAGGTTTTCGAGCACCCTAATAGCCTCAATATGCTCGTGTTCAAGGTGATAGACAAGCTAAACTAATGCACAAAGTGATCGACAAGATGACGCATGCGGCTAGGGTTATTATCTCTCTAGGGTTTCCAAAAATTTCAAATAAGGAAAGTCCTATAATTCTTGTCTAAAATTCTTATGCAACTCGAGCAGCCCTAGTTTAGATGAGTTCTACTGCTTATTCAAAAGATAAAGATGAAACACGGATTGAACAAACAAAAGAAACAAGAAAACAAAGAGGATAGCGAGTACTTCCCAACCAAAGTTGCTCTGATACCACTTGATGCGTCCCTAGGATGCTCTTTGGTTGATGGGAGTGGATAATCCTTGCAAGAGCGAATCAAAGACTCAAGTCCTTCAAGGCGTGTGGATTGAATGGTGACACAAGAGGGATGGATGATCTCTTGATACTCCTAGATGAATGATTTGGATATGACACACCAAACTAAACACCCTTAGGCTCTGGATATGACACACCAGAACTCGGCACACTTCTTTAGAGAGAGAGAGCCGCAAGATGAATGTAACTTGTTATTAAAAGATTGGATGATTACAAGAGGGTGTAGAGAACCCTTTAAATAAGAAACCAGAGACAAATCCTCTAGGGTTTCGACATGAACCAAAAAAGGAAAGAAAGAAAACTATAGTCTAAGTTTAACATAAGTTTAGAATGAAATAAAAATGGAACTTCATGTAGTCTTGGACCGAGAATAGCACTTAGGTGATGTGTAGACAAGTTGTGGCCTCGTTAAAAACCTTCCTCCTGGAAAACCTCGTGGGACAAAACCAAAAGCAAGGAAAAGAGCACACACCCCATGTCTTGCCTAGACACTAACTCAGCTTGATGTAGAGATGGCTTGAATGGTGATCAAGACATCTCGGATCAGACCTTGTCCAAGACTTTGTTGTTGTGGATGTGAAGTGAGTAATCCAACAACATTCTCCTTTAAGCTTCTTGACTCTGGAACGAGTCATGGGACCTTCAGGAATGGCTAGAGCATCATCACCAAGTTGTTGATGCAATGTGGCTTCATGTGGCTCATCTAGACTCTCCTTGTTCTCCTTAGTGATCCGGTCCTTGATCACATCAAATGCACTCTTAAATGTTGCATCCTCAAGCTCTTCAGGTTCAGGTTCATGCTTCCATTCTTTGGTGCTTTCCAGGATCACATCAGGTTGACTGCCACAAGGTGAGGCAGATGATAGTCCAAGGAGTGATCTTACCTTGCTATACACGGAGTGAAGATCAGTTGGCAGATGTTTTCACTAAGGCTCCAAGACAAAAGACACTTGAGTCCATTCATCACAGATTGGGGCTCAGTGATCTTACCAGGCTCAACTAGTTCCTCTTGTCATGAGGTCTTTACTCTTTTCCTTGCTGAGGTTTTATCCCTAAGGAGGGTTTTCTTTGGCAAGGTTTTTAATGAGGAAGATCTCATGACATCCAAGCTTGACCGGTTCCCCTTGGTCAAGCTTGAGGGGGAGTGTTGAACCAAATAAGAAATCGAGCAAGTGGTGATCTGAGTATAGGAAGAAGAAGAGAGGATGAGAAGCTTAAACCAAGGGAATGGGATCAAGAGGAAAGAAGTGCAAAGCTAGGGCGAGTGTACGGACAGTACGGACTGTACGGCCTACTGTACGGACAACTCGACCAAGGTGTGTTTAAACTCAACCTAAACACATTTTGATCTTGTGCAAAAATAGGGCAAAAGTGTACGGATGGCCCTAGGCCGTACAACTCCCTATCCGTACAAGGCAAGAACGTGTGGCACAAGGAAGGGAGAAGCTAAGGTAAATGGTGCAAGGTTAAGATGAAGTTAACTTGCCTCTTATCCGGTAAAAGAAGGGAAGAAGCTCGCGGATAAGGCTTGACCAAGACAGGCTGGCTCGGGCTGGAAAGGAGAAGGCATCTGGTCAAGATGCCAAAGGCATCAAGCTTCCTCAGCCAAGTATTCAAATGAAGGCGCGCCTCTCCCTTAGACTAACCACGTTTCCCACTTGTTAACCTTAACCTTTATGACCTTTTGTGGCTAAGGTTAATGCTTTCCTATATATTGTAACCTATACTCAGATGAATAGACAAGCAAACATTTCGAGTCTCCCTTACTCTCTCTAGTGTTCTTCATATCCAGAAATGGATTTCTAGTCTCCTCTCAAACTTTAGTCTCCGAGTCTCTTTCAATCTCTTCTAATCTCTTTCAACGTCTCAAATACTCTTATTACCTCAGATATCTCTTTAGTTTTCATGGTATCAGAGCCAGGTTAACTTGAATCTGGGGTTTGATTTCATTTCTTGCTCAAGAACACTCAAGAACACCTTTTTCATCCGGGAAGCCTCAAGATGGAGGGAACTAAGACTACGGTGATTCCAGTGATTCTAAAGGGGGGAAACTACCTCCTATGGTCTCGTGTGGTGAAGACAGCAGTGGGGAGTAAGTTTTTGTGGAACCACATCCTTGAAGATGAAGCTCCAAAACTCATTACTCATGAAGGCGACAAGGAGATTGTTGTGTGTGATGAAGTGAAGTGGATCCAGGAAGATAACCTGGTGATGTCCATCCTTCAAAGCTCTCTAGATCCATCAATCTTAGAGGCATACAGCTACTGTGAGAAGGCAAAGTGATGCGTCCCTAGGATGCTCTTTGGTTGATGGGAATGGATAGATCCTTGCAAGAACGAATCAGAGACTCAAGTTCTTCAAGGCGTGTGGATTGAATGGTGACACAAGAGGGATGAATGATCTCTTGATACTCCTAGATGAATGATTTGGATATGACACACCAAACTAAACACCCTTAGACTCTGGATATGACACACCAGAACTCGGCACACTTCTTTTAGAGAGAGAGAGAGCCGCAAAGATGAATGAACTTGTATTGAAAAGGTTGGATGATTACAAAGGGTGTAGAGAACCCTTTAAATAAGAAACCAGAGAACATCCTCTAGGGTTTCGACAATGAATCAAAAAAGGAAAGAACTAAAACTATAGTTTATAAGTTTAAAATGAAATAAAATGCAACTTCTATTAGTCTTGGACCGAGAATAGCACTTAGGTGATTGTAGACAAGTTGTGGCCTCGTTAAAAACCTTCCTCCTGGAAAACCTCGTGGGACAAAACCAAAAGCAAGGAAAAGAGCACGCACCCCATGTCTTGCCTAGACACTAACTCAGTTTGGTGTAGAGATGGCTTGAATGGTGATCAAGACATCTCGGATCAAACCTTGTCCAAGACCTTCTTGTTGTGGATGTGAAGTGAGTAATCCAACAACATTCTCCTTAAGCTTCTTGACTCTGGAACGAGTCATGGGACCTTCAGGAATGGCTAGAGCATCCTCACCAAGTGGTTGATGCATTGTGGCTTCATGTGGCTCATCTAGACTCTCCTTGTCCTCCTTAGTGATCCGGTCCATGATCACATCATCCCCTCCCTCTTGAAAAGGATTTGTCCTCAAATCAGGTCCATCTACAACAAAAGGAGCCAAGTCAGTGACATTGAAGCTATTTGATACATCATACTTACCTTGGAGATCAAGCTTGTAGGCATTGTCATTGATCTTGTGGATGATCTCAAAGGGTCCATCAACCCTTGGCATCAGTTTGGACTTCCTCTCGTTGGGGAACCTATCCTTCCTTAGGTGCAACCAAACTTGGTCACCAACTTCAAAGGTCCTCACACGTCTCCCCTTGTTTGCTTGCTTCTCATAAAGCTTGGTCTTCTGCTCAATGTTTTGTCTAGCCTTCTCATGAATCTGTTGAACCAACTCGGCTTTCTTCTTGCCATCTAGACTTGTCCTTTCACACTCAGGTAAAGGCATTAGATCCAAAGGAGAGGTGGGATTGAACCCATAAACAATTTCAAATGGTGAATACTTAGAAGCAGAATGCATAGCATGATTGTATGCAAATTCACAATGTGGTAAGTATTCTTCCCATGTTCTTAAGTTCTTTCTAATGAATGCACGCAGGAGTGTCCCTAATGTCCTATTAACTACCTCAGTTTGCCCATCAGTTTGTGGATGACATGTAGTAGAGAACAAAAGCTTAGTGCCTAACTTAGACCAAAGTGTCTTCCAAAAGTAACTAAGAAACTTAGTGTCCCTATCAGAAACTATGGTTCTAGGCATGCCATGCAAACGTACAACCTCCTTAAAGAACAAGTTAGCTATATGCAATGCATCATCAGTCTTATGACATGCTATGAAATGTGCCATCTTAGAGAACCTATCAACAACAACAAAGATAGAATCCTTTCCAGTCCTAGTTCTAGGCAAACCAACAATAAAATCCATAGAGATGTCATTCCAGGGATGGTGTGGAATGGGTAAAGGAGTATACAAACCCTGGTTTTGAACTTGGGACTTGGCATGCTTGCAAGTAGCACACCTTCCACATATTCTCTCCACATCTCTCTTCATGTGCGGCCAATAGAAGTGATCCTGTAAAACTTTCAAGGTCTTGGCAATCCCAAAGTGTCCCATTAGACTGCCCCCATGGGATTCCCTGACAAAAAGATCTCTCAAAGAGCAATTAGGCACACACAATCTATTGTCATAGAACAAGTAATCATCCTTTCTAAAGTAATGCCCTGAGGCAAACTTAGCACATGAAGCATAAGCTTCCTTGAAGTCATGATCAGTATCATACATGTCTTTTATCTGCTCAAATCCAAGTAACTTAGCATCTAGAGTGGTCAAGAGAACATACCTCCGAGATAGTGCATCAGCAACTACATTCTCCTTACCTTGTTTATACTTGATCACGTATGGGAAGGTCTCAATGAATTCAACCCACCTTGCGTGTCTCTTGCTAAGCTTACTCTGCCCTTTTAGATACTTGAGGGACTCATGATCAGTGTGAATGACAAACTCCTTGGGCCACAAGTAGTGTTGCCACGTTTGTAATGCCCTCACCAAGGCATAGAGTTCTTTGTCATATGTTGCATAGTTGAGAGTGGCTCCTCCAAGCTTCTCACTGAAGTATGCAATGGGTTTCCTATCCTGCATCAACACGGCACCAATACCAATTCCTGATGCATCACATTCTATTTCAAAGGTTTTAGAAAAGTCAGGAAGCATAAGAAGAGGTGATTGAGTAAGCTTCTCTTTTAGGCTCTGGAAAGCCTTCTCTTGTGCTTCTCCCCACTTGAACCCAACATCCTTCTTTATAACTTCAGTTAAGGGAGCTGCAATGGTGCTAAAGTCCTTCACAAATCTTCTATAGAAGCCGGCAAGTCCATGGAAACTCCTCACTTCTCCTACTGAGGTTGGACTCGGCCATTCCTTGATTGCCTTGATCTTCTCCTCATCAACCTTAACTCCATCTGCACTCACAACAAAGCCTAGGAAAACCAAGTTATCTGTGCAAAAGGTGCACTTCTTTAAGTTGGCATATAGCTTTTCACTTCTTAAAACACTCAAGACAGCCTTAAGATGATCTAAATGCTCTTCTAGGTTCTTGCTATACACTAAGATGTCATCAAAGTATACTACAACCGAAATGCCTATGAATGATCTAAGAACATGATTCATTAACCTCATGAATGTACTAGGTGCATTGGTTAATCCAAATGGCATAACTAACCACTCATACAATCCATGCTTAGTTTTAAAGGCAGTTTTCCATTCATCTCCTTCTTTCATCCTAATCTGATGATAACCACTTTTTAAATCAATCTTAGAAAAGATGCAAGAACCATGCAATTCATCAAGCATATCATCTAGTCTAGGGATAGGGTGGCGATACTTCACTGTGATGTTGTTGATTGATCTACAATCAACACACATACGCCATGTACCATCCTTCTTAGGCACTAGGAGCACTGGTACAGCACATGGGCTCAAACTCTCTCGGATATAGCCCTTCTCCATGAGTTCTTCCACTTGTCTTTGCAACTCCTTGGTCTCAACCGGATTGCTTCTATATGCTGGACGGTTTGGAAGTGTAGATCCTGGCACAAAGTCTATCTGGTGCTCAATCCCTCTCAATGGTGGTAAACCAATGGGATTGTCCTCTGGAAATACATCTTGAAACTCCTGCAAAAGAGAAACCATTTCACTCGGATACACCGGTGTAGAATCAGTTAAGTTCAATAGAGTCTCTTTAAACACAAGTAAGATAGCTGATTGTTTAGAGTTGAGAGTTCTTTTGATATCACCCATGTTGGCATAGAAGTTTGGCTGCTTAGTTCCAGCCGGTTTTAGATCAATCTCCTTCTTCTTTTGGAGTTGAACCTGATCTTGTTGCACTTCTTTGGGTGTCAAGGGAACCAGAGTAGTCTTCTTGCCCTTGAACAGAAAGGAATGCTTGTTGGTGAAGCCATCATGGATCACACGCCTATCAGATTGCCATGGCCTTCCAAGGAGTATGTGACCAGCTTGCATTGGCAACACATCACACAAGACTTCATCTTCATATCTCCCAATGGATAAGGGAATAAGAACTTGACTTGAGACCTTCATGGTGCCTTCTTCATTCAGCCATTGCAACCGGTAAGGCTTGGGATGCTTTTGAACCTTCAATCCCAACTTCTGGACCATGGTCTCACTCGCAGCATTGACACAACTTCCTCCATCAACAATGAGGCTGCACACCTTTCCTTGGACCAAGCACCGGGTGTAGAAGAGGTTCTCACGTTGCTCTAGCTCCTCAGCCTTGTTTTGCAAGCTTAGAAGCCTTCTTGCTACTAAAAGCTTCCCCTGGACTGGTCCTTCTTCAAGTTCTTCCTCAGTGTCTTCTTGGTCAGACTCGGTGTTGTCATCTCCTGAGGTATACTCTCCATCTTCTAGTAAAAACATGACTCTCTTGTTGGTACACTCATTGGCATAGTGTCCTCTTCCTTGGCACTTGAAGCACTTGACATCACGAGCTCTGGAACTAGATGCTTCAACCTTGCCTTTGCCCTTGTCAAGAGCACTGATTGGTTTGGCCTCTTCTCTTGGATAGGACTTGTTGTCCTTCTGGAATGGTTTGGACTCCTTAGAGTATGGTGACTTCTCTTCCTTGTTGTTGTGTAACCGGTTAGGGCCATACTGATTGCGTGAGTTTCCCCTCCTCTTGAGTTGTTGCTCAACAAGAATAGCCTTGTGTAGCATCTCTTCAAGCTCCACATAATGTTGCATCTCAACATTGTCTTGTATCTCTCGGTTTAAACCGCAAAGGAACCTTGACATGGTTGCTTCTCTATCCTCTGATATGTTGGCCCTCAGCATGAGCAACTCCATCTCTTGGTAATACTCCTCCACTGATCTTGAACCTTGGGTAAGCTTCCTCAGCCGGTGGTGCAAGTCTCTAAGGTAATGGCTTGGAACAAACCTCTTGCGCATGATTGACTTCATCTCTGTCCAAGTTTCAACCGGTTCCTCTCCATTCCTTCTACGAGTTGTGAGGTATTGATCCCACCAACTCAAAGCATAGTCATAGAATTCAGTGGCAGCAATCTGAATCTTCTTGTGGTTGGTGTATTGCTTGCACTGAAAGACTAGCTCAATCTTCTTCTCCCACTCAAGATAGGCATCCGGATCAGCCTTGCCATGGAATGGGGGTATTTTGATCTTCAAACCGGCAAGATCATCTCCTTGGTTCACTCTTCTCTCATGGGCACGTCTAGGTCTTCTTGAGGATGAGCTGAGGTGATCATACTCTTCATCAGTCTCCTCATAACCATCATGTTCTTGGCGAGTTGTTTGGCGAGTTGCTTGGTGTGCGCTTGTGGTCTCTCTTCTCTCCTAGTCTCTTGGTTTGGTAAGTGACTAGTAGCTCTCCTGATGTCTTCTCTCAACTCTCTCCTGATGTCACTGAGGCTGGTCCTCATCATCTCGGTCATGGTTGCCACCATACTTTGGTTAAGTTGCTCGGTCATAGCTTCCATGAGGAGTTTGTTTCTCCTGACGAGTTCAGCCTCTTCCTCAGACTCGGACACCATTGTACCTGCTTAAAGCAAACAAGACAACCAGTAAAGAGTTCTAGGGAAGAAGACAAGCAAAAAGGAAAAGAAAAACAAGCAAAAAGGAAAAGCAAACAAGCTTACAATGCAAGACAAAGTGAAAAGGAAATCGGCTAAGGAAAAGGAAATCGATTCAAGCACAATGGAAAAACTTCTTAAACCTTTTCCTAAACTCTTCTAAGGTTTCCTAGCAACCTAACAAGCTTATTCTACTCGTGTTCAAGGTGATAAACAACTTAGACACAAGAACAAAGTGATCGACAAAGAAGATGCATGCGGCTAGGGTTACTCTCTCTCTAGGGTTTCCGAAAAATCCAAAAAAGGAAAGTCTATAATCTTGTCTAAAACCTTATGCAACTCGAGCAGCCCTAGTTTAGATGAGTTCTACTGCTTATTCAAACGACAAAGATGATTCACGGATTGAAACAAGAAAACACAACCGAAAACAAAAGATGCTACACGGATGCAATAATCAAAAGCAAACAAGAAATCAAACAAGAAACAAAAGCAAAGAGAGAAAGCGAGTACTTCCCAACCAAAGTTGCTCTGATACCACTTGATGCGTCCCTAGGATGCTCTTTGGTTGATGGGAATGGATAATCCTTGCAAGAACGGATCAAAAGACTCAAGTCCTTCAAGGCGTGTGGATTGGATGGTGACACAAGAGGGATGAATGATCTCTTGATACTCCTAGATGAATGGTTTGGATATTACACACCAAAATAGACACCCTTAGACTCTGGATATGACACACCAGAACTCGGCACACTTCTTTTAGAGAGAGAGAGAGCCGCAAAGATGAATAAACTTGTATAGAAAAGATTGGATGGATACAATAGGGTGTATAGAACCCTTTAAATAAGAAACCAGAGACATGCCTCTAGGGTTTCGACAAGGAATCAAAAAAGGAAAGAAAGAAAACTATAGTTTATAAGTTTAAAATGAAATAAAATGCAACTTCTATTAGGCTTGGACCGAGTATAGTACTTAGGTGATTTGTAGACAAGTTGTGGCCTCGTTAAAAACCTTCCTCCTGGAAAACCTCGTGGGACAAAACCAAAAGCAAGGAAAAGAGCATGCACCCCATGTCTGCCTAGACACTATCTCAGTTTGGTGTAGAGATGGCTTGAATGGTGATCAAGACATCTCGGATCAAACCTTGTCCAAGACCTTCTTGTTGTGGATGTGAAGTGAGTAATCCAACAACATTCTCCTTAAGCTTCTTGACTCTGGAACGAGTCATGGGACCTTCAGGAATGGTGAGAGCATCCTCATCAACTGGTTGATGCATTGTGGCTTCATGTTGCTCATCTAAACTCTCCTCATTGTCCTCCTTAGTGATCCGGTCCATGATCACATCACTTGGACTTGTTGCCATTACCTCTCAGTGAACAAGCTAATCTTGATGGCTTAGCCAAGGCCAAGTATGTTGTGTCTTTTTATGAACAGGTGAAGAAGAACATTGAGGAAAGGACAAAGGAGTATGAGAAGTATGCAAACAAGGGTAGACGGGAACTTGTTCTAGAACCAGGAGACTTGGTGTGGGTGCACTTGAGGAAAGAAAGGTTCCCTGCTGAAAGAAAATCCAAACTCATGTCAAGAACATATGGACCTTTCCGTGTGCTTGAACGCATAAATAACAATGCTTACAAGATTGATCTCCAAGGTAAGTACACAGTAAGTTCTACTTTCAATATTTCTGACTTGATCCCTTATTGTGCAGATGATTCAGATTTGAGGACAAATCCTTTCAAAGGGAGAGGGGATGATGTAACCGAGCTTGAACCAGCAGCTTTCTTGGAGCAGAGTGAGCTGAACCAGCTCAGTGACACTGAAGAGGAGACAAACGTGCTGAACCAGCTGAGTGACACTGATGGGAAAGGTAACAAGATGAGCTGAACACTCTAGGCGAGATGGACCTAGCTGGAACTGAAGGAAATTGGCCCAAACTTGCTAAAGGAAAAGATGTGTCCTCTTCAGCCCAGAGAGATGCATTTTCAACCCAAAACCTTGATGGATCAGGATCTGTTTTCTCTTTCCAAGCTAAGGACCCATTCAACCTTTCTAAAGGCCCTATCACTCGATCACAAACCAGAAGAATGGAGAAAGCCATTGTTGGAATGGTTTACATCAAACCAGACCCAAATTTGATGGAAGAACAAGACCAGAACCAAACCAAGCTCTTCAACTACTCAGTCTTCGGTCCTGCATATTTTTTCCCTTAGTCTTTCTTGTTTTCTATAATTTAGAAAGTGTTGTTTAGTTCCCAATAAGTCTTTTGGCGTGCTCTTTGTTCTACATAAACTCATGTTTCGATTTCAATAAAATCATTCACTCTTTTTATCAAAAATCTCTCTAAAAGCTTGTGAATCCTTTGTTCAGCCTCTGAACATCGATTACTTAGGAGTCAAATCCTCTGCATCTTGCCTAGTAATCACGTCAGGGCGGTGACCTGCTCGATCATAGGCAATTCTACACAAGTGTTTGATCTCTCCATCGATCTCTCACTGAAGAATCACCCTCATCACTACCTTCTTCCACAATCCATTGATCATTGTTCTGTTTTATCAAGGGAACCAATCATCCCAACGTTTCCATTCAAGAGTTCAAACCAGAATCACCCTCAGATCATTCAAAAAGGGATCAGAAACACCAAGGGTTTCATTAGAAGTCAACCACTGGCTATTGCACGTTCATTGGTGGGAACTTGGTTACTTGGAAGAGCAAGAAGCAGAAGGTGGTATCATGCTCAAGTGCTGAAGCTGAGTACAGGGCCATGTTGAAGATGACTAATGAGCTAGTGTGGATCAAAGGAATACTGAAGCACTTGGAGATAAACAAGTCCACACCAATGACCATGCATTGTGACAATCAAGCAGCAATCCACATTGCCTCCAACTCGGTGTTTCATGAGAGAACCAAGCACATTGAGTTTGACTGCCACAAGGTGAGGCAGATGATAGTCCAAGGAGTGATCTTACCTTGTTACACACGGAGTGAAGATCAGTTGGCAGATGTATTCACCAAAGCTCCAGAACAGAAGACACTTGAGTCCATTCATCACAGATTGGGACTTAGTGATCTCACCAGGCTCAACTAGTTCCTCTTGTCATGATGTCTTTACTCTTTTCCTTGCTAAGTTTTTATCCCTAAGGAGGGTTGTCTTTGGCAAGGTTTTTAATGAGGAAGATCTCATGACATCCAAGCTTGACCGGTTCCCTTGGTCAAGCTTGAGGGGGAGTGGTGAACCAAATAAGAAATGGGGTTACAAGTAAGTGTTGGAGACTGAAGAAGGTTGAAGAATGGTTTAAGGGGGAGTTGTCCGTACAAGTCCGTACAAGTGACCGTACAAGACCGTACAAGAAGGCCGTACAAGTGACCGTACAACTTGAGTGTGCACCAAGGCAAGAGGAGAAGCCAAGTTAACCCGGGTAAAGGTGAAAAGAAGTTACCCACGTGTGATCAACCTTTACTCACCTCACCACTCGTCCAAGTGCATTGAACCTTAAGGATAAGGTTAGTCCGCGCCTGGACAGGCTGGCTAAGAGCATCTGGTCAAGATGCCAAAGGCATCAAGCGTGCAAAGCTTCTCCTCCATGCATTTCAAATTAGACGCTCCTCCGGCCTTGACTCCACATGCTTAGGGTTGAAACCCTATCTCTTAGCCGTTGATTGTTGTCCATAACTTCTCCTATATATTTGTAACCCCGGATCATTAATGTTAAGTAAGTATTCGAGTCTCTTTCTTTTCTCTCAAGTGTTCTTGAGCTCCCAAATGGGTTCTTGAACAAATCGTCTCCTAATCTCTTACTCTCTCTCTTAATCTCTTCTAATCTCTCTATTCTACTCTATTCTACCTTTACATACTCAGATTCTACTCATTCTTTCACTGCAAGCATCAAGGTGTGTGAGTCCATCTATCCCAAGCTTGGACTCACTGACATTACAAAGACATGATCCTCTTAGCCATGGAGCTTCTACTCTTTCCTTAGTATGTTTTTGTCCCAAATGGGTATTGCATACTAAGGTTTTAATGAGGGAAGTCTTCATGGTTTCTAAGCTTGATCATTGCATTGGGTGAAGCTTGAGGGGGAGTATTGATTTGAAGCAATAAAGAAGACATAAACAACTGAAGGAGATCAAGTTTTATAAGATCCGTACATACTAAGATCTTATAAAGAGTGATCCGGAAGAATAAAAGAGAGGAAAAGAATGAAGAAGCAATAATCTGGACAATAAGATAGTTTCTGTCCGTACAGACCTAACGAGTGATCTTAATTGGATTGTAAGGCAAGACAGAGGTCTGGGGTCGCCTAACTTAACCTGAAGAAGCTTGGGAAGACCATTGGGGTTGAGTTAACCAGCTGTTATGGTTAAGTTTGAATTCAAATCCAGATCTACTGACAAAAGAGTTGTTGGGTCATAATACAGTCTTTGGACCAGTATGCTGTTGATTTCCTCTCTCTTTCTTCTTTGTCTTTAAATATGTTGTATGCAACAAGAAATAAAATTAAGGAGACAGAACTCCTATTCTCTGCCTACTCTCTCTCTCTCTCTCTCGAAATCCTATTCTCTCTCTCTCTCTCTCTCTCTCTCTCTCTCTCTCTCTCTCTCTCTCTCTCTCTCTCTCTCTCTCTCTCTTACTCAAACAAATCAAACTCCATTCCTTTCCTCTGTTCTTGGTGTTCTTCACCTTGTTCTTTATAAAACTTACATGGTATCAGAGCTTTGAGCTCCTAAACCTTTCTATTTCTTCCGCAAACTCACTCTACACTCATCACTCTTTCATTCTATCCGATTATTTCTTGCAAACCTTGAGGAACACTTATGTGATCATGGACCAGTGCAACAAGGAAGAGGATGCAACCATGGATCAACCAGCTAGTGAAGATGCCTTAGCCATTCCAGAAGGTCCCATGACTCGTTCTAGAACTAAGAAACTAAATGGAGCCATTGGAGGATTGCTTAGACTAGTGTGGAAACAAGAAGAAGGTCTTGGACAAAGCTTGATGATCCGAGATACCTTGATCACCATTCAAGCTATCTCCTCATCTAGCTGAGTTAGTACTTAGGCAAGTACTTGTGTGTGCTCTTTTCCTTGCTCTTGGTTTTGTCCCAAGGTGGTTTTCCGGAGGAAGGTTTTTAACGAGGCCACAAGCTACTTCACACATCACCTAGGTGCTAATATCGGTCCAAGCCTAAGGAGACTACTCTATATATTTATCTTATGTTATGTTTTAGACTACAGTTTCTATGTTATGTTATTTCTCGAAACCTAAGGCATATTCCTTGGTTTCTCTATTTAAACGCCTTGTAAACTCTCATTCTGAATCAAGCAGTCTTTTATCAAAAACATTTTGTCTACTCTTTCTCTCTTCTTTGTCGAGTGTAAGAGCTTGCTGGTGAGTCATATCCGGCGTCTAAGGGTTCTAGTTTGGTGTGTCATATCTGATCTAGATCCTAGGAGTATCAAGGAGTCCATCCGCATCTCTTTGTGTCACCGATCGATCCACATACCTTGATAAACTTGAGTCTCTGATTCGTTTAGGCAAGGATCTATCCCATCTGATCCAGAGCAACATCCTAGGATCATATTAATTGGTATCAGAGCAACTTTGGATAGGGAAGTTCTCGATCTCTCTTTGGTTTCAAGTCGAACTTTTTGACTTCTCATAAAACCGATTGATCGATCTGTGATTTGTTGTTGTTTTTGTGATTTTTAGAGAATATATGAGAGATTAGACTGGAAACATGATGAAATTGCTCAAGAACATGAAGAACAACAAGAGAGAGAGGGGATTTCGTGTGAGAGAGAGAGAATAGAGAAGTGAATTGTTTATTCAACTTACTTGTCTTGGTTCCAGGAACCATTACATAAATAGGGAGACAAATATCTTAGGAAAATAATAAACAAAGAGGTATCCAGGAATAAGAATAAACAATAGGGGAAGAGTCCAGCTGTCTTGGGCAGAGTCTTCAGAGAGAAAGCGACCTGTCTTGGGCAGAGTCTTCAGAGAGAAAGAGACCTGTCCCTATGGCTGTATGGACCACTCTGCCTTAGTTCATCACGTGAATTAGCTCCCCCAACCTTTCTATTCTTCAGGCTAACTAAGGTAAGTGTTCCAGAATTATTTTGCTCAACTTTACACTTCCTTTACTTGCAAGTCACGTTGGGTGACCTAGGTTGTACGGACAGTCTTGACTCCCAAATTATCTTGAATCTTTGTTTAATCCAAACCAACTGATTTCCTCTTGCATCTTATTGCTTCATCTCAACACTCCCCCTCAAGCTTGACCATAGGGACTGGTCAAGCTTGGAAACCATGAAGCATTCCCTCATTAAAACCTTTAGCTTAGAAAAACCACTTGGGAGAAAACTAAGCAAAGGAAAGAGTAGAACACCTCATGCCTAAGAGGATCAGTGAGATGGGATATCCATGAGTTCAAGCTTTGAATGAATGAACTCACAGACCTTTGTGCTTGCTGCTTTGGTGAAGATGTCGCCAACTGATCTTCACTTCTAGTGTAGCATGGCAGTATAAGTTGCTGCTCCACAGCTTGTCTAACCTTATGGCAATCTACCTCAATGTGTTTAGTCCTCTCATGGAATACACTGTTGGATGCTATATGAATGGCAGCCTGGTTGTCACAGTGCATGGTGATGGGAGTTGTAGTCTGAATCCCCAAGTCTCTTAGCAGGTTCCTGATCCAGGTAAGTTCACTAGTGAGCTTTATCATTGCTCTATATTCTGCTTCAGCACTTGAGCATGATACTATCTTCTGCTTCTTGCTCTTCCAAGTGACTAAGTTGCCTCCAATAAAGGTACAATATCCTGTTGTAGACCTCTTGTCCACTCTATCACCAGCCCAATCTGCATCACAGTACCCCACGATCTCTGTGCTTCCATTGCAAGCCATCCACACACCTTGACCATGAGCTTCTCTCAAGTATCTCAAGATCCTTTCCACCATATTCCAGTGATGAACTTTTGGTGTTTGCATATTTTGACTGACTTGGTTCACAGCAAAGCACACATCTGGTCGAGTAATGGTTAGGTATATGAGCTTGCCCACCATCCTCCTATACTTTGTAACATCTTCAAATGGAGTATCTTCATACTCCCCCTCACGCAGTACCTTGTAGCCTTCTTCCAATGGTGTCTTGGCCTGTCTCCCTCCAAGGTTTCCTGCCTCATTTAAAAGATCAAGTGTGTACTTCCTTTGGAATAGAAAGAGCCCCTCTTTAGAGCGGCATATTTCAATCCCTAGGAAATACTTCAAGTCTCCCAAATCCTTTCTGTCAAATGTAGATTTAAGAAAAGTCTTAGTTGAGAGGATACCTTCCTTGTCACTACCAGTGATGATAATGTCATCTACATAAATGAGAATGACAATAATCCCTTGCTTGCTGGTCAGTGTGAAGAGAGTGTGATCAGCCTCTGATTTGAAAAATCCTCTTCCATTTAGAGTTGAGCTTAACTTATGGTACCAGGCTCTTGGAGATTGCTTCAAGCCATAGATAGCCTTCTCTAACCTTAATACATTTCCTGGTTTTACCATGCCTTCTAGACCAGGTGGTGGTCGCATGTATACCTCATCTTCTAATTCACCTTGTAGGAAAGCATTCTTGACATCCATTTGCCATAAGTCCCATTCCAAGTTGACTGCCAATGAGATCACAATCCTTATCGTGTGAAGCTTGGCTACTGGTGCAAATGTATCAAGGTAATCTTCTCCATAGACCTGAGTAAAGCCTCTTGCAACTAGTCTTGTCTTTTTCCTTTCTGGTTTTCCATTTGCTAGGTACTTGATTGTGAAGAGTAGGCTTGTCACTGCTTTCTTGCCTTTGGGGAGCTCAGCTTCATACCAAGTATCATTCTTGATCATAGCATTGATCTCATCTCCAACTGAGTTTTTCCATTCTTCATCTTCCATTGCTTCTTCATAAGATCTTGGGACATATTCCTTGTCCAACTCCATAATGAAAGCTTGATATTCTTCTGGATACTAGGCTAGAGAACAAACTGCACTAATTGGATGAGCTACTGCTTTTGCATTGAAGTACACTCTTGTGTTGATCCAATTTGATGCTGGTCTCTTGATCCTTGTACTCCTTCTCAAAGGTTGTATCTGATCAGATTTTTTCTCCTCATCTAATTGGGTTTCATCTTGTGGTTGAACTTCAGTAGCTGATGGCATCTCATCTTGATCATGAGCTACTGAGTCTTCAGATTGCTGCGCCTGTTCCTCAGGCTGAGTTGTTTCACTGCCCCCCTCATGATCAGGATGAGTGACTTCAATATTTTCCTCATCTTCAGTAGTATCATGAACTGGTGTCTTCTTGATTCCCTCAGGTTCTGTTGGTAAGTGGATGCCAAGATTATCTAAAATTACTCTCAAGTTGTTGGCTCTATCTGAGGAAGACTGAGAGAGGTCCTTGAGATCATCCCAACTCTTCTCATCATAGTGACCTCTAGACTCCACAAACTTAACATCCCTGGAGATCAGAACCTTTCTTGTCTCTGGTACATAGCACTTGTAGCCTTTTTGAGTTGGAGAGTATCCAATGAACATGGCCTTTGTGCTTTTAGCCTCTAGCTTGTTCCTCAGTTCACAAAACACACACACCCAAACACACACAAATGGTCTATAGATGGTTTGGTTTTGTTGAGTACCTCATAAGGTGATATATCACTGAGCACTTTTGTAGGAATCCTGTTGATTAAGTACGAGGCAGTCACAACTGCATCACCCCAAAAATGTTTAGGAACATTCATATGGAACATCATGCTTCTAGCCACCTCCATGAGATGTCGATTTTTCCTCTCAGCTACACCATTTTGTTGAGGTGTGTAGGGACAACTAGTTTGATGGATGATGCCTTGTGCTGCAATGTATTGCTTGAAGATTGTGCTTGTGTATTCTCCTCCATTATCTGATCTAAATATTTTGATCTTGGCGTGAAAGTGGTTAGCAATATAGCTTTGAAAATTTTTAAATGCTTCTAACACCCTATGCTTAGATTTCAACAAGGTTAACCATGTGTACTTAGATTTTTCATCTATAAAAGTCACAAAGTACTTAATGTTGTTCTCTAGATGCACAAGGGGCTGTCCAAACATCAGAATGAATAAGATCAAAGCAATTATCATAGATAGTCAATGATTTAGGAAACACAGACCTACAATGTTTTCCTAGAATACAAGCTTCACAATCACTTTTAAAAGAAACACTAGGCAACATGATGTTCAAGGCGCGAGAATGAGGGTGTCCTAATCTAGCATGCCATATTACATCTTTAGGTAAATCGGAAACAGAGTTTAAAGCATAAGATAAATCAGAAGCTAGCAGTGTGTCCTCAAGCAAGTACAAGTCTCCCTTGGTTCCACCTTTGCCAAGCAACTTACTAGTCTCAATATCCTGAAAATATACTTCATTAGGGGTGAAAGTAACATGACAATTTAAATCAGTAGTGGCCTTTCTAACAGACAGGAGGTTAGAAGCAAAGGTTGGCATATAGAAGGCTTTAGACACCTTATCAAACAATTTTAAATCACCTACACCTTTTATAGGAACTCTGTCACCATTAGCTATCATAACATTTCCTAGAATTGGTTTTATATTAGTAATCAAGTTTGAATCACTAATCATATGGTGTGATGCACCTGAGTCTATAACTAATGGTCTAGTACTGCCTATTCCATTCATTGCAATACCAGCAGTGTATGAAGCATTAAGAGAGATACCAAGAGTGTTAAGGTTACCAGAGTTCTCCTTTAAAGCCTTGATGAGAGCATCCAAGTCAGACCACTTAATGTTCTCATCATGATTCGACCTTGCAGTGGAGCAGGAGGAGGTTGTTGCCATGGCCTTTCCCATACCAGTGTTAGAGCACATTGGTTCAGCTCCTTCAGTTGAGAAGTGGGATCTAGCATCTTGGTACTGGTTCCTGAACTTGTTTGGCTTCAAGTGAGGGTGAAGTATCCAGCACTTATCCTTCATGTGGCCCTTCTTCTTACAATGATCACATGTCAAGACCCTCCTATCATCTTGTTTGTAAGCTCCTTTGTTTGCTACTGGTCCTTCAGCTTGGTTACTCATAACCAACTCGCCTTTGCCTCCAAATAAGCCGAGAGATCCTTGTTCCTTCTGAATCTGAGCACACACTTCTTCAAGGCTTGGTAGCTT
The DNA here is from genome assembly GCA_905132885.1 of Moricandia moricandioides. NCBI lineage: Eukaryota > Viridiplantae > Streptophyta > Magnoliopsida > Brassicales > Brassicaceae > Moricandia > Moricandia moricandioides. The sequence continues at coordinate 9,173 of CAJHQQ010003231.1, read as the reverse complement.
GTCTGCTCTCAGTATGTGCTTGATTAGATCATTGTAGGTTGGATTTAGAGTGAGGAGCAACCCAAACACCTTATCCTGCTCTCTCCTCTCATTCAAGACTGAGGGTTCTATGGTATGTGGTCTAAGCATCTCCAGCTCTGCCCACAGTGACCTAAACTTCCCAAAATGGACTGTAAAATCCATGTCTTCTTGACTGAGGGAGTTTATAGCTTTCTTTACTTCAAAAACTCGAGTAAGGTTTGATACATTACCATAGACCTTGTATAGAGTTTCCCACAAATCTTTGGAGCTTTCACAGTATGAATAAGCTTCCAAAATGGCTGGATCCAGAGAGTTCTGGATGAGAGACAGCACCATGAGATCCTCCTGAACCCATTTGCCTTCATCAATCACCACCATCTCCTTTCCATCTTCTCCTTGGACAGTTTGTTTTGTAGCTTCTCCACTTGAGACATGACTCCATAAACCTCTTCCTCCAAGGGCAGTCTTCACCAATCTCGACCATAGAAGGTAATTAACTCCCTTCAAAGTTACTGGAATGGTCACAGCTTTAGTGTTCTCCATTTTTTTTTTGCTATAAGTTTTTGGGTAAGAGAAACTGAAACAGAGAGTATGAAACATAGTAGAATAGAGAGCTTTGCGGAAGTAGAATAGGTTTCAAGAGCTTTGAGGCTCTGATACCATGTGATTTTTAGAGAATATATGAGAGATTAGACTGGAAACATGATGAAATTGCTCAAGAACATGAAGAACAGCAAGAGAGAGAGAGAGAAAGAGAATAGAGAAGTGAATTGTTTATTCAACTTACTTGTCTTGGTTCCAGGAACCATTACATAAATAGGGAGAAAAATATCTTAGGAAAATAATAAACAAAGAGGTATCCAGGAATAAGAATAAACAATAGGGGAAGAGTCCAACTGTCTTGGGCAGAGCCTTCAGAGAGAAAGCTACCTGTCTTGGGCAGAGTCTTCAGAGAGAAAGAGACCTGTCCCTATGGCTGTATGGACCACTCTGCCTTAGTTCATCACGTGAATTAGCTCCCCCAACCTTTCTATTCTTCAGGCAAACTAAGGTAAGTGTTCCAGAATTATTTTGCTCAACTTTACACTTCCTTTACTTGCAAGTCACGTTGGGTGACCTAGGTTGTACGGACAGTCTTGACTCCCAAGTTATCTTGAATCTTTGTTTAATCCAAACCAACTGATTTCCTCTTGCATCTTATTGCTTCATCTCAACAGTTTTTCGTAGAATCTAATCATATTTTCGTTTGATATTGATCCATCTGTGTTGAATCCTGATATATCTAAAAGTTCTTACCATATTTGGATTCAAACTAAACCGATCCGTGTGAAAGAAGTAATCGAATCGTTTGATCTGTTGAATCACCTGCGATTAAAGTTGTTTGCTTTAGCTTTGTGATCTAATCTGATCTGATCTTATTCATCTTAGGTTCTGATTTCATAAAAATTAAACTGATTAATCTAATCTGAAGATTTGTCGATTTAATTCTCTGATCCGTGATCTACAAGTTTGTTCTTTTGAACCTTTTGAAAAGCGGGTTTTGTTTTGATTTCTCAATCTATTTGAATTCTCTTGAACAACTTACTTGTTTAAGTTCTTTCTGATTCAGGTACATGGTGAACGAGTCAGAGGAGGAAGCAGAACTTGTAAGGCAGAACAAGCTACTGAGGGATCAAATTACTGATCAACTAAACCAAACAATGATCTCCACGGTTGCTGATATGATTAAGACCAGTATAAGGGAACTTCGTGATGAACTAAGGCTAGAGATGAGGCAGGCTACTGGTCAGGGTAACAGCAATGAGCCTAGAAGAGAAAGGGTGAACCAAACTCAACAAGAACCAGAAGAATCTAGGAGGAACCAGCGTGAGCATGCTGGATCACAAGAAACTGACAACTACTATGAACACCACCATAGCTCTTCTTCTAGAGACAGCCGGAGGAGGCAGAGACGTGATCAAGAAGGAAGGAGACATCAATGTGATGATCTTGCTGGACTAAAGCTAAAGATACCTCCCTTTTATGGCAAGGCTGATCCGGATGCCTATTTGGAGTGGGAGAAGAAGATAGAGCTTGTCTTTGATTGTCAGCAGTACACTCAAGCTCAAAAGATTCAAATAGCAGCTACTGAGTTTTATGATTATGCTCTGAGCTGGTGGGATCAACTAGTGACTACTAGGAGACGCAACCAAGAGTATCCAATTGAATCATGGCATGAGATGAAATCTATTATGCGCATGAGGTTTGTTCCAAGTCATTACCACCGTGATCTCCATCAGAAACTAAGGAAGCTCACTCAAGGATCTAGGTTCGTGGAAGAGTATTTTCAAGAGATGGAACTGCTCATGTTGAGAGCTTGTGTTTCTGAGGATAGAGAAGCCACCATGTCACGGTTTCTAGGAGGACTCAACCGTGAGATTCAAGACAATGTGGAGATGCAACATTATGTGGAGCTAGAAGAGATGTTGCATAAGGCTATTCTTGTGGAACAACAGCTTAAAAGAAAAGGACACTCACGCACTAGCTATGGGACTTCAAAGTTTCATACCCCTAAGGAGGAAAAGCCAGCCTACACTAAGGAAAGTAAGCCATATCCTAAAGAGGAAGCAAAGCCAACTGCGGTGTTTGGGAAGGATAAAGGAAAGGCCGTGGCTACCAGTTCAAGAGCTAGAGACGTCAATTGCTTCAAATGCCAAGGAAGAGGGCATTAGGCCAATGAATGCACCAACAAACGGATCATGATTCTGCTTGAGAATGGAGAATATGAGTCTGAAGATGACAAAACAGAATATGATCACGAGCAGTCAGAGGAAGAATATGAAGAAGAACCAGTGAGAGGGAGACTGATGGTAGCTAGAAGGCTCTTGAATCTACAAACAAAGACTGAGGAACTTGAGCAACGAGAAAATCTGTTCTATACCCGGTGTATGGTGCAAGGAAAGGTTTGTAGCCTCATTGTAGATGGAGGAAGCTGTGTCAATGTTGCTAGTGAGACAATGGTAAAGAAGTTGGGATTGAAGGTTCAAAGGCATCCAAAACCTTACCGGCTACAATGGCTTAATGAAGAAGGTGAAATGAAGGTATCAAGTCAAGTGGTGGTACCTCTTGCTATTGGGCGATATGAGGATGAAATCTTGTGTGATGTGTTACCAATGGAGGCTAGTCACATCCTCCTGGGAAGGCCTTGGCAATCAGATAGACATGTGATACATGATGGCTATACCAACAAGCACTCATTTGAGTTCAAGGGGAAGAAGATTGTATTGATACCCTTAACTCCTAAGGATGTGCAACAAGATCAACTTCAGCTTCAAAAGAAGAAAGAGATCGACCTTAAATCTGATCAAAGCAAGCAGCATAACTTTTATGCCAAACAGGGAGACATCAAAAGAACTCTTTACTCTCATCATTCGGTTATAATGCTTGTTTATAAGGAAACTCTTCTAACAATAACTGATCTAGCATCGGATTATCCGAGTGAAATTGTTTCTCTATTACAGGAGTATGAAGATGTGTTTCCAGATGACCAACCTATTGGTTTACCACCTATACGTGGGATTGAGCACCAAATAGACTTTGTTCCTGGATCAACACTTCCAAACCGTCCAGCATACATAACTGAAAGATTTGATAAACTCTGGTTGTGTAAGTGAGAGAAACCCCAATGGGGAAGATGAGAACTTGTCTTGGTCGAAATAAGAGTGAGACTGATGAGAGAGAGAGATTATGAGAGAATAGAGATTTAGGGAGACTAGAAAGACTAAGAGACTAAGAGATTAATGAAGAAGAAAGGGGAATACCCCCACTCAGCTTATCTTTTCATTTAGACAATGCACCCTTTAAATAGGGAAATGAGGTTACATAAGGGTTTACAAGGAATTCAACAAGCATGTGAAGTCAAGGGAAGAAGGGAGCCTGTTTTTGAATTGTGTGGCTGAGAGTCTTCACATGCTCAGACAGCCTGGATCAGTCTGGCCACGCCAAAGGTTTACTTGGCCAGGAACCATCCACCCATGCCCATGCACACGTCCAGTGATCTGTCCAGGTTCATGCTCGCCTTATCCACTCTGGATCAGCATCTTGACTGGCATATACCTTCAGCATCTTATCCACAAACGGTAAGCAACACGAGCATCTCGCCAGATGCTTCCCAAAGATGCTTCCGGGTCATCTCCTCTTCCTCTATTCTTTCTTCAAGGTAACTAGGGTTCTTCTTGACTTGTGCACCAAGGTTTCACCATGGGAGTGTACGGATTAGGGTTTGGTCCGTACACTTTTCGCCCCAACTTTGCACAAACCCAAAACATGCTCAAATGGTCGAAAGTGAAGCTTCTGGGTCGACCACGTCCGTACGGACGTAAACCTGAAGTGATAATCTGATCACTAAAGGTTATGGGCAAAGAAAGGACCAAACCATTGTGGAAGTTCTGTCATGAACAAAGGAAGGTCCAGAAGGCAATGCTGAGTTAGAAAGAGGTTCAGGAAGGGTTTACAATGTTGGAAGAAGACTTGGATGAAGTTTGGGAGCATTTGGTCCATGTGCAAAGTTAGGGCGTCCGTACGGTACGGACTGTACGGACCGTACGGACGTGGTCGACCCAGAAACTTCACTTTCAACCATTTGAGCATGTTTTGGTTTTGTGCAAAGTTGGGGCGAAAAGTGTACGGACCAAACCCTAATCCGTACACTCCCATGGTGAAACCTTGGTGCACAAGTCATGAAGAACCCTAGTTACCTTGAAGAAAGAATAGAGGAAGAGGAGATGACCCGGAAGCATCTTTGGGAAGCATCTGGCGAGATGCTCGTGTTGCTTACCGTTTGTGGATAAGATGCTGAAGGTATATGCCAGTCAAGATGCTGATCCAGAGTGGATAAGGCGAGCATGAACCTGGACAGATCACTGGACGTGTGCATGGGCATGGGTGGATGGTTCCTGGCCAAGTAAACCTTTGGCGTGGCCAGACTGATCCAGGCTGTTTGAGCATGTGAAGACTCTCAGCCACACAATTCAAAAAGAGGTTCCCTTCTTCCCTTGACTTCACATGCTTGTTGAATTCCTTGTAAACCCTTATGTAACCTCATTTCCCTATTTAAAGGGTGCATTGTCTAAATGAAAAGATAAGCTGAATGGGGGTATTCCCCTTTCTTCTTCATTAATCTCTTAGTCTCTTAGTCTCTCTAGTCTCCCAAAATCCCTAGTCTCTCATAAACTCTCTCTCTCTCATCAGTCTCACTCTCATTTCGACCATATAAAGCTCTCATCTTCCCCATTGGGGTTTCTCTCACTTACACAACCAGAGTTTATCAAATCTTTCATGGTATCAGAGCCAGGTTGATCAGAACCTGAGCTTAAAGCTTCCGCAAACCTCACACCCATTTCTCAGCTTAAAACCAAACCTTGAAGACACATCCATCCGAGATCTGTTTCTGGAAGAAGAAGAAGTTTGAATCCGTGGAGTGTTCTCCTTGTCTCTCAGCCATTCCTGTCTGTACCAGATGAAGAAGCCTTGTTGGAAGCAAAGGTGTATGGAGAGGCGTCATGAACCTCATCCAGAAACTGTAGCATCCCTGATCCTGGGTAGGATCGTCCGGATGGACTGCGGTGCGAGGAAACGCACCAGTTAGGTCATATGACCTAAAGACAAGTGTGTCATGATCCAAAAACATGGTTAAGGGAATCTGACAGCTGAGACTTAACCAAAACATGATGGAGACAAGCTAAAAGGTGATGTGATCATGGAAAGCACCAAAGAATGGAAGCATGAACCTGAAGAGCTTGTAGCTGAGGATGCAACATTTAAGAGTGCATATGATGTGATCATGGACCGGATCACTAAGGAGAACAAGGAGAGTCTAGATGAGCCACATGAAGCCACATTGCACCAACAACTTGGTGATGATGCTCTAGCCATTCCTGAAGGTCCCATGACTCGTTCTAGAGTCAAGAAGCTCAAGGAGAATGTTGTTGGATTACTCACTTCACATCCACAACAAGAAAGTCTTGGACAAGGTCTGATCCGAGATGTCTTGATCACCATTCAAGCCATCTCTACATCAAACTGAGTTAGTGTCTAGGCAAGACATGGGGTGCGTGCTCTTTTCCTTGCATTTGGTTTTGTCCCACGAGGTTTTCCAGGAGGAAGGTTTTTAACGAGGCCACAACTTGTCTTCACATCACTTAGGCTCTATTCTCGGTCCAAGGCTAAATGAAGTTACATTTTTTTATTTCATTTTAAAACTTATGTTAAACTTAGACTATAGTTTCCTTTCTTTCCTTTTTTGGTTCATTGTCGAAACCCTAGAGAGTATGTTCTCTGGTTTCTTATTTAAAGGGTTCTCTACACCCTCTTGTAATCATCCAACTTTTCAATAACAAGTATCATTCATCTTGACGGCTCTCTCTCTAGAAAGTGTCGAGTTCTGGTGTGTAGTATCCAGAAACCTAAGGGTGTTTAGTTTGGTGTGTCATATCCAAGTTAATCATCTAGGAGTATCAAGAGAACATCCATCCCTCTTGTGTCACCACTCATCCCACACGCCTTGAAGGACTTGAGTCTCTGATTCGTTCTTGCAAGGATCTATCCATCCATTCCCATCAACCAAAGAGCATCCTAGGGACGCATCAAGTGGTATCAGAGCAACTTTGGTTGGGAAGTACTCGCTATCCTCTTTTGTTTTCTTGTTTATTTTTGTTGTTCATCCGTGTCTCATCTATAACCTCTTGAATAAGCATTAGAATTCCTTTGTTAGGGCTGCTCGTGACTGCATAAGAGTTTAGACAAGAACTTTGAGACTTTCCTTATTTGGATTTCTCGGAAACCCTAAAGAGATAAAAACCCTAGCCGCATGCATTCCTTGTGTCGATTGCTTTGTGCATTGCTTTAACTTGTTTAGCACCTTGAACACGAGCATACTAAGGCTGTTAGGTTGTTAGAAAACCTTAGAAGAGTTTAGGAAAAAGTTTAGGAGCTTTTCCTTTTTGCTTGAATCCTTTTTCCTTTTCTAGCCGATTTCTCCTTTTTGTTTTGTCTTGCAAGACAAGCTTGTTTTCTTTTCCTTTTTGCTGGTTTTCTTTTTCCTTTTTGCTTGTCTTGTTCCCTAGAAATCTTTTACTGGTTATTTTGTTTATCTTTGTGCAGGAAGCATGGTCTCCGAGTCTGAAGAAGAAGCTTAACTCGTCAGGAAGAACAAGCTTCTCATGGAGGCTATGTCGGCTCAACTCAACCAAAACATGGTGGCAACCCTGACCGAGATGATGAGGACCAACCTCAATGACATCAGGAGAGAGCTTAGAGAAGACATTAGGAGAGCTACTAGTCAAGTACCAAACCGAGAGACTAGGAGAGAAAGAGAGAGGAGAGAGGAGAGACCTCATGCAACTCGCCAAGAGCATGATGGTTATGAGGAGACTGACAATGAGTATGAGCACCTCAATTCATCCTCAAGAAGACATAGGCGTGTCCAAAAGAGAAGGATGAACCAGGGAGATGAGCTTGCTGGTTTGAAGATCAAGATACCCCCATTCCATGGCAAGGCTGATCCGGATGCCTACCTTGAGTGGGAGAAGAAGATTGAAAGCCTTGATGGAAAGGAACCAGTGGAAACATGGCCTAAGCTGAGGGCTATGATGCGTAGAGAGTTTGTTCCAAGAAGATACCACAAGGAAGTACTTCGAAAGCAGTCTGAGACCAAACTATGCTCTTCAAACTCAGTCCACAAACAACAAGACAGCATGACATCACGTCCATTCAGTGATATTGGATCATCTAGCAAGGAACCAATCTGTTACAGCAAGGAGAAGACAGTCTCTAAGCCATTTAAAGAAGATAAACAATTCTGTTTATTCAGTGAAAAGGATAAGGAGGCATTGTTACAAGTAATGATGGATGTGGAGAAGCAAATCAAACGGACCAACACAACACGTCCATCCATTGAAACACAGCATCAAGAACCAGCACCAGTTGTGCCTATCCAAGAAGATCAAGACAAGGTAACCTCCCATATCTTTCATAAAGAAGAGCAGCCTGTTCAGAACGTCATGGTCCCTTTAAAACAACACATGGTAGCAGAGAAGACACCCAGGGAACCTCAGAGAGCTCGTAGAATGAATCAACTAATTGTCTTTGATCCATGTGATTTCCAAAGGACCTTCTTAGGTACTTTTCTGTTCACTCCTTTTGTTTGGTACAAGAAAAGAGAAGTGGAACTATCAAGACACGACTTGGATATGAGACATCTTGTATTTGAGCCTGGAGGAGAGGTCTGGAATCAGAAGAACAAGATCAAACAGATTAAGAAGAGTTCAGCTGCACCAACATTTGATTTTGTAGATTTCTCATCCTCTGAAGATAAGGGGTTGCACGTCTCAGCTCAGCAAGAGTTTCACTATGAAACCAACTGGAGAATGAACCCAATTCAGTCACGGATCCAACAAACCAGACAACGCAGAAAATGGCCTCCTGATCATCAAGATATTGCTAGTTTTGCAAAACATGTCGGTTTGGATCTTTCCCAAGAGAAACTTATATCTGATTGTGCTGGAAGGTTACAGACCTACTCGTGGAGACCTAGAGAATGTTTCCACAAGATTATCACCTTTGGAGAGTGCTCTGTTCGTGCTAGAACAAGTTGGGGTCATAAGGAGTTTGAAGTTGATCAAAAAGACTTGCATCTTGACCATATCAAGATATGGAAGCCACCAGATATGCAGCAACTTCAGTACCAATGCAAAGATTAACAAAATGTAATTGGAGATGAAGAATTCACTAGAGTCAATGGTGAAGTGATTACTGGAGCAGGAGAAGAACTCATGTTTTCTTCTCAAATCAAAGAGAAACCACCAGAGGAACTTTAGTCTACAACAATCTCCAAAGAAACCAACCCGGGGTAACTATCTAAACTCAAAGAAAACATGAAGCCTGATTTGCTTGCTGTGGGTACAGGTCAAACTGTTTGAGATCTACCCATTTTCGAAAAGAGAAGTTATGAGAATGATCAGAGTATCAAGAATGGGTTGTTGGCTAAGTTGATGATTGCAACCATCAAACCTTGGAAACTGTCTAGCCGCCAGCCTTGACATAGGGACAGTCCCGAGGGTCATATCTCAACAACCACAAAGGGAGTTGACCATCAAACTCGACCTGCCATGGAA